>JADBJO010001888.1:127500-130000 GCA_016801955.1 Conus betulinus
GTAACAACAGTGTACAGGGCTGCTGGGCCTCGCGCTCTGAAAGACACTAACAACAGTGTACAGGGCTGCTGGCCTCGCGCTCTGAAAGACAGTAACAACAGTGTACAGGGCTGCTGGCCTCGCCCTCTGAAAGACAGTAACAACAGTGTACAGGGCTGCTGGCCTCGCCCTCTGAAAGACAGTAACAACAGTGTACAGGGCTGCTGGCCTCGCGCTCTGAAAGACAGTAACAACAGTGTACAGGGCTGCTGGCCTCGCGCTCTGAAAGACAGTAACAACAGTGTACAGGGCTGCTGGCCTCGCGCTCTGAAAGACAGTAACAACAGTGTACAGGGCTGCTGGCCTCGCGCTCTGAAAGACAGTAACAACAGTGTACAGGGCTGCTGGCCTCGCGCGCTCTGAAAGACAGTAACAACAGTGTACAGGGCTGCTGGCCTCGCCCTCTGAAAGACAGTAACAACAGTGTACAGGGCTGCTGACCTCGCCCTCTGAGAGACAGTAACAACAGTGTACAGGGCTGCTGGCCTCGCCCTCTGAAAGACAGTGTTCCATCGGTCTGAGATATGAATTGTCACATTTTTCTTTGCCCAGTCAATGTATGTATGCATGGAATCACATTCCCATATGAGCGTGGCCCGACTCGAGACATTTCTGGTCGATCGTCACAATGTTTGGGATGTTCTGGACAGTATACTGCAAGGCAGTTGCAGCATACTGATTGCGATTCTACCCAGAACATGTGTCGGAGTAGAGGATGGCATGCCTGATGGCAGAAGGCAGTGCTTTCAGGTAAAGGAGAAGACATGTCCCTCTCTCATCATGGCTCTCTTCTTTCCTTCGTTTTGTTCCAAACATAACAGTCAGCCTGTTTGTCACCTTAGCAGAATACTGTAGCATTGTATACTGCTGCTGTTTGGCCTTGCAATATCCGTGGCAGAGAACACACTGGTCTTTCTGGTGTCGAAATGACAGGTTGAATTCGCTGTTGAATATCTCTCTGTAAAGACTGCCGGAGACAGGCTGCAAACCTTGCTCCTTCCGTTTGGATTCACACATTTGAAACATTCGGTTGACATTCAAAGTACCATCTAAAAACTTTCTCTGACTTCTTTGTTGGCAGTAATGGGATTCTAGTGCTGGAAATGACAGAATGGGCTGTATCACTCTCGTCCTGTCCTCTTCAGATGTCTTTGTTGGCAGGAGTGTCATTCCCACGACCATCGCCACCACTGAAGGTACCATCCTGTGAATGGGCAAGTGCATGATCCACAGATGCCAGACCAATGCCCAAGGTGCCGAGAAAGAAATCGTTTGCAAACTCGTATGCGTTGACCCTCGACAGCAAAAATGTACTTTCGAGTGATTTGTCTTCTTTTTGGTTCTGGCTGCATTGTTATCTGATCTAAGATGATTACTGTTGATTTTGGTTCTACATGTTTACATGCCTGTCATAACCCATCAGTCCATAGAAAGTGTTGAAGAGTGCTTGCTGCTGCTCGGTGCTAATCTTTTCGTGGTATCTGTGTTGACGCTTACGACAGGTTTTACTGTCTTTGCTGGTACAGCTTTTCCTCTGCTGCTGGTATACTCGTTCTCGCTCAACCTTGCAGTTTTTTTGTTGTATTCCTCTTCCATTTAGCAACTCTCTTTCGTCCACGTTTTTTCTGGGTTGTATTATAGAAGGCCAAATCTTCTGTACATTTTGATCAGCAAGAGGAGCACCTGCTTCTGGTATCGGAGAGCCGCCAGTACTAGACGTGTTTGGTTCAGGTGGCTGACTGTGGTTGGCAGTAGCAACAGGTGCTGCAGGCGTCTGATGCATGCATGTTGCAGTAGAAGCAGTTATGTTAGGTATCTCACCACAGTCTGTAGCAGTCTGTAGCAACCGCTGCCCCGAACACTGAATGAATGGATCAGTTGATGGGTAAACACCCATCAGAGTGTTCAGGAACACCCCTGGGAGAAAGCGGAACTAAATAGATATATCACATGTCGACATTGATGGCTTGATATTAATGGCAGGTGGTGATTTCTTGCAGGTGAATGTTTCTGAAAATGCAGTTCCGGTCTGGAGGACCTGTTCCCTGTTCATGCCATCAGTCTGTAGATGATGGTCAAGCCTCTCAGTGTGCAGGGCAATAGCCTCTCAGTGTGCAGGGCAATGGCCTCTCAGTGTCTCAGGGCAATGGCCTCTCAGTGTGTAGGGCAATGGCCTCTCAGGTGCAGGGCAATAGCCTCTCAGTGTGCAGGGCAATGGCCTCTCAGGGTGCAGGGCAATGGCCTCTCAGTGTGCAGGGCAATGGCCTCTCAGTGTGCAGGGCAATGGCCTCTCAGTGTGCAGGGCAATAGCCTCTCAGTGTGCAGGGCAATAGCCTCTCAGTGTGCAGGGCAATGGCCTCTCAGTGTGCAGGGCAATAGCCTCTCAGTGTGCAGGGCAATGGCCTCTCAGTGTGCAGGGCAATGGCCTCTCAGTGTGCAGGGCAATGGCCTCTCAGTATGC
>JADBJO010001888.1:135000-140000 GCA_016801955.1 Conus betulinus
GTCTGTCTGTCTCTGTATCTCACTGTTTTTTGTCTCAGTCTGTCTGTCTGTCTGTCTGTCTGTCTGTCTCTCTCTCTCTCTCTCTCTCTCTCTCTCTCTGCCTCTCTCTCTCTCTCTCTCTCTCTCTCTCTCTCTCTTTATTCCTCTTCATTTGTTTTTTCTTTCCATCTAAGAGATACAACCAGCTTCTTACGTAAGTTCTTTTTTCGCCGAACTGTGTTTGAAGTTTCCGTCCTTCAAAAGAATTTGCGCCGACGCTTTGAAATCTGAGCAGGGGGTTGCCTCTGCTGTTTCGTGCGACAGGTCCTTCTCAGAGATGCTCTAAACACACTCCCGCTGACAGCTCCATGGACAGTACTGAGTTGACAGCCTTGGTCCTGGCTCTTGAAATGGTCTCTAAATCCAAACATAAGGATTTCCTCATTTTATCAGACTCCTATTTCTGCTCCGAGATCACCGCTCCGAGATCAGATGGATACAACATAGTTTTTGCTTGGGTTTCCAGCCATACGGGCATTCGAGGCTACGAGTTGATTGATCCACTTGCCAAGAGGGCCACAAAGGAAGGGTTGAGCAGACTGTCTATCCCACATACTGATCATTACAGGCCTATGGCAAAAGGATTGGAATTTGCAGACAGACGACGTACTATTCAAAATCTATCCAAACTTGAAAGAGTTTTTGCCATGTTCCCGAAACGATTGTAAAGAAATATCGGTTTTGTGCCGTTTGCATACAGGCCAGTCCTTTTACACCCATTCTTATCTTTTAAAAAGTGAAGAAGCTTCATAGTGCATTCCATATCATTTGTCACTCACAGTCAAACAGATTCTTTTCGAGTGTAGAGACTTGCATGATGGAGACATGTACACTTTATAGCAGATTCAATAAAAACCTTGTTCAGAGATGTCCCACCTTATGTGATCTTTGAGTTTCTGAAAGAGATCAATATTTTTCATCAGATTCAAGATTTTATGGAAGAAAGATTTTTAACGAAGTCACCTGCATGTTTTTGGAGGTGTATTTGTAAGCGTTGTGTAAATGTTCTTCTGTTTTAAGGACTTGTGAGTTTGACCTTGACACGGCGACAGCCCAGATACGGCTGTTTGTGGTCGCCTGGGCTATAAGCAACATTACCTTACCTTACCTTACCTTACCTTACCTTACCTTACCTTACCTTACCATCTCTCATCTAACCCCTACTGGTTCTCGTTCCTCTCAAGCCCTTCAGGCATTATTTAAAGAAGGAAGTAGTAGTCTTTAAGGACATACACTGTAATCATTCATGCATGACAAGAACAGAATGGAAGACTGGAGTCTCAGGTTAAAATCTTCGTCTTTGGAAATTACAGATCAATCATTCAACCAGTCTGCCTTCTCCTCTCTCTTTCTTGCAACACAGCAGTTATCAACAATATGCCATTTATCTTTAAGCTCTAAACGTACGAGGGGCCATCACCACTCGACATGGTTCAGCAGCTTTCATTATCGGCTTTGGACATATAGATCGTCAGTTTGAATTCTGTCGGCGGCATTTTTCCCCCACCCAGTCGGTTCCGTCCTAGGGCTGAATATGATGTGGACTGAAATAGAAAAGCTTAAGCCACACAGTGGAATTTTTACCTTATGACATGATGCACCCTTTAGGATGTTGCTCTAATTTTTAGACCCGCCACGTGGTTTGTTCACAGTTGACGCCGCCGCTGTGTTTTGTGAAATGAGTCTGGAGTACACCGTCCGGCCAGGTAGCCTTAAGCAAAAAACGGAATTCAGTGGCGTCGTTCTCATCATCCTTTACAAATGACGTCCAGCTGTGTGCGGTCACCCATCCTGGCAACACAGCGCATCGTCTCCTTCAGTTAGCTGCTTCATTACAACGTGATCATGATTGCTCCCCATATACTGTCATGTTTTGTGGATTATGAAATGTAGAAGCTGGGTGTAGCTGTGAATGCGGGGGCGAGAATCAGCAGCATGAAAGTGATGCCGCTCAGGGAACGCTGGAAACGAGGCCCTTCTTCCCCATTTCCTCTTCGCTCACCTCACCCCCCCCCCCCCCCCCCCCCCCCCCAAAAAAAAAAAAAAAAAAAAAAATCTATAGGGCACTTGCAATTGCATGCTGCTGTAAGGACATTAGTGCACATGTGTGTGTGTGTGTGTGTGTGTGTGTGTGTGTGTGCAGATCGTGGTGTTGGTGATCCATGCTCCACTAATGATACCGAAGAGAACTGCCCTGCCGGTGCCACATGTATAGACTTCGAGTGTCACTGTAGCCCAGACATGTCCACAAATTATGGTGCCACCTGTGGTATGTTTCTTACACACGCACACACACACACACACACACACACACACACACACACACACACACACACACAACACACACACATGCGCGCACACACACACACACACACACACACACACACACACACACACACACACACACACACACACACACACACACACACACACACACACACATGCGCACACATCCACGGATACATGCACGCGTCCATGAAAAACGAATGAACAAAATACATGAACACGTCTCTATTATTCTTTTCCTTGCTAGCGGTCAAAATATCAGATGTTACAGATGTTCTCATCCATAGTCAGCTTATTCTTTACCTTTGTCGCCCGTTCAGACAGACACATCACAATTCTCCAGTCTTGAGCTCGCTCGCAGTTGTAAGGTATTCTTGTTTTGGCAGTGGGGGGTCTGCAATAATGATTTCTTTTGATGGTTCTGTTGGACGGGACAATGCTGGGGGAGGTGTCCCACCACCCTAGGGGGATGTTGTGGGGCACAAGTGTGGACTTTGTCACAAAGGTGTCCCACCACCCTAGGGGGATGTTTGGGGCACAAAGTGTGGACTTTGTCACAAAGGTGTCCCACCACCCTAGGGGGATGTTGTGGGGCACAAGTGTGGACTTTGTCACAAAGGTGTCCCACCACCCTAGGGGGATGTTGGGGCACAAAGTGTGGACTTTGTCACAAAGGTGATATCCCGGTCTTGGGTGCCCAGGTCTTAGCCTTATGACGATCACGTGGTGTTCGCTGCAGAGGATGCAGCTGAGGCAATCCTGTCCTGTGCTTGGTCCAATCTTTTGCCCATCTGTCAGCTTCTTCGATTTGCTTAGATGTTGCAGTGTCAGGGTATCCATTGAACGATCATAATCATGAGCAGTGGACTGTTGTAGAATGACTAACGCACGCAAACTTGAGAGACATGTTCCTGAACTTTTGCTACAAGGGAACAAGACAATTCCATCACACAGTTCAGTATCATTATGGAAATGAAATTAATTTCCAGAAAGGAGGGTCACCATTTCTTGCAATTAAACAAAGGGGTCACCGTCAGAACCAGAGAGGAAAGCGGTAACCCTTGACTATATGGAGCAAACATCCCACAAAGAGTTCTGGACACATACAGATACAGAAGGCTCAGCAGAAGAGGCTACCAGAAATGGAGGTGGAGGAATTTGCCTGAAGTTGATGGACGGAACTCCTGTCAGACAAGCCATCCCGACTGGAAGTTCTCTACAAACTTTCAGGCTGAGGTAGATGCACTACAGTTGGCAGCCAGAACGCTGTATGAGAATAGAGATGTCATACGTCCCAACGTCGTCATCTTTTCCGATGCTTTGTCAGTACTGCAGGCTTTCAAAAATCCCCAAACAAGGAACTCACTTCCCTTGTCTCTGCTCTCTGGCCATTCTGCAGCGGTACACTGAGAACACCGTCATCCAATGGATACCCTCACACTGCAATATATTTGGCGACGAGGAAGCTGACCAACTGGCAAAGGAAGGAGGACAGCAGTCCCAACTGGAGCAGGAAGTCTCCTTCGAAGGAGCTAAAAGCATAATGAAGGAGAAGCAGAAATGAAGATGACTTGAGCAGCACCTAGGCTTGAAGAAGAAGAATGCGTACTACCTTCTGCCTAGACGAGACCGAGTGAGCATTGTGAGACTTAGGACAGCACACTTCAGACTGAAACATCGCATGTTCACAAAATTCCATGTTGGAGAGTCTTCGGGATGCCCATGCATACTGCCTCAACGACTGTAAAACACTTCCTGCAGGACTGTTTGACACATGAAAGCTATGAGCAGAGACCTGGCCTGCTGACACATAGATGAGGGAGAAGCTCTGTGGATCTCTGGAGGGCCTCCACCATACAGCAACATCAGTGCCTCAGGGTTCCTGTCTGAGTGTACGAAGAAGAAGAAGAAGAAGAAGAGAGAAGAAGAAGAAGAAAGAGAAGAAGAAGAAGAAGAAGAAAGAAGAAGAAGAAGAAGGACTAAAGACAGGAACAAGGTACGTCTCCATATTTCCCCCGATAGTTGTGGTGTGCTTCCACAGTTTTGCAATATGTCGGTGTAGAGTACTAGAACAAACATTATTGCAATGCAGATATATGCAAGGCAATGCACAGGCCATAACATAACCACTGCCTGACTGCCGGGGTAATGGCATTTCTGCCTCAGCAAAGTGAAGTTCATTCTGAACTTGTCCGACCAGCTAACTGAAACTTTTACTTCTAACAATGTCCCCCCACCCCCCCCCCCCCCACCCCCCACCCCCCATTTCACAGCCCATATGCTGCTGTAACAGCTAGCAGAAAGTTGAAAGCAGCATGTTAAGTCTCAACGCCAGCAGGCCCAGCTGCACGGAGACAGAGACAGGGAGAATGAGGCTGCAGCACTCGGGTACCTTGCTGTCAGTTGCTGCTTTTCTGAAGTCAGTGGTAACTTCTTACAATCGACTGAACCGGGCTGGACTATGTCCATTTTTTTTTAACCTGAAGCAGTATATTCTGCTTCACACACGCAAGCTTTGAACTGAGCAAATGCCCCAGTGTTAAGATTACACAATAACTAAAACATTGTCCTGGTGTGCGAGTGTGTATCCTTCTCTAGCTGCAATCCAGCAGCTTTCTGTGGCCTGTCATATGGAAAACAGAGTAGAGAAGTTGATGCATGTCCTAAGTGCTGAC
>JADBJO010001888.1:147500-160000 GCA_016801955.1 Conus betulinus
AGGATTGTGTTCTACGACAGGACAAGTCATCGGATTAGCGAAGTTCTACGACAAGACAACTGACTCAGGACTGTAGTTCTTTGACAAGACAGATGATAGGGTGATATATAAGACAGTTCTGTGACAGGCTCCTGAAAAAAAATGCAATTTTTTGTTGCAGGGCAGTTGATTAGAACTGTAGTTCTGTGACAGGATAATTGACTGGTACTGTCGAGCCATGACAAGATGTAAGCGAGAAGGATCGTAGTCTCATGACAAGACGAGTGTTCAGGGATTGTATTCTTTAAGAAGACAGCTGACTAGGTGGTGTACTCCCTTGACAGGACACTGGCTAGGATTGTCGCCCTACGAAAAGAACATGACTTACGATTTTCTTTTGTAAGGAGAGAACTGACTGGCATTTTAGTTCTGTATAGTTTTAAACGGGATGCTGTATGTAGTTCTGTGGTATTAAACGGGGTGCTGTATGTAGTTCTGTGATAGCTGAAACGGGATGCTGTATGTAGTTCTGTGATAGTTAAAACGGCGTTGTCTGTAGTTCTGTGGTAGGACTAATTATCGGTAATGATATGCTGTTGCAAGATAAACAGTATTGTGATTGTGGTCTCAGGACTTGCGGTTGGCGTTCTTGGATGAAATTCTTCTCCTTGACAACTGGTGGTGTACTCCCTTGTTGCCAACTTCGATTATTGTCGCCCTTTAAAACGCATGACTTGGAATTTTCTTTTGTAAGAAGTGTGTGACTGGCATTTTAGTGTGTGATATAATAAATAAATGCTGGAATGTAGTTCTGTGGTGTAAAAAAGAAAAAGGTCAAATGTGTTCATTTTGGTTCTGTTTTTGTCTCGAACACGACAGGAATAAAGTGACGTATGTTTTTGCTGAACCCTATTGTGATTGTTGTTTACTTTTTTTTTTTTCATTTGAACTTCCCGTGTGTCCTTGTCTGGTGCTGACTGTTGCACGGGACATATCTTGCTCGACGTCAGGACAACAGGTCAGTATGTGTGTGTGTGTTTTGTTGATCTTTTCGGAGGTGTGTGCGAATAAGATGGGGGAAAAAAATTGCTGAGTGCATGGCTGTGTCCAAGGGGGGGGGGGGGGGGGGGGGGAGACATACAGCTACATTAAGTCAGAGAGAGTTAATTTCGATTTCACCAAGGTCGTGAGATACGCGTAAGATGATTTTTTTCCAACCCTGCTCAGAGACAAAAACGAAAACCAAAGAGAGAAAGAAGGTTGAAGAACAAGACAGTAATCATCATAAGTAAGAGGAACATACAAACGGCAAACACATTGCACTCTTCATTAAGTACAAACTGAAATCAATGCAGTGACGAACATCGTTTCCCTGTCGTTTATGGAAATAAGATTAAGTGTCGCCTAGTTAACTAAATTCTCTTGTAATTTCGTGGATAATCCATTAACAAGGATTGGGACCAATTGAGAAGGGTGGGGTTGGAGGGGGAGGGTGTATGGCGTTGTGAAATCTTCCTGTATAGTTCTGCAGCCGTATCGAGGGTGTGTATAATCGTGTTTGTAGAAGCAGTGTGTTACAATCGTGAATCGGCTGTGTGTCTGCGTCATCAAAAATATGTCAATTTCAGAAGGTGACTGTTGAACTGCAACTGTGCCATTCATTCCTTTGTAAATCATGGACCACTAAGCCCCATGCTCTGTTTATATCATCAAGCCTCGACTGTTGAAGCACAATGCTTCCAGTCTGTCCTTTTACTCCTTTAAACGTACTCCCTGTATTGTGCTGCAAAAGCTGTAGAGCAATACAGGTCTTCCCATCCTGTCCAGTCCCTGTACACCGTACTTGCCTCTTTTTAAAACTTTCTGTCCCTGCTTTGTTCCAGTAATCCAGCTTGGCAAACCTGTCTGTATTCATCGCCTGGAACTCTCTGCAGTGAAGCTGTTAACGATGCCCACTGAAACAGCTGTTTGCTACTAATCAATAATAATGACTTTGACTTTTACGCTGTCCAGAAGGGTTGCTTTCGTGCTGTCGGAGATTAGGGCCAAACACTGCGGCATTGCTCCTTATGGTCACCACATTCTTTCCCCTTCCTTTCATTTACTTCTGGTGGTGGCTTTTTTCGTCGCCACCAACTTCCTGCTGCCGTTTGTTCTGACCAGATTTCTTTTCACTCAAAGCGCTCTTCCTTTGAAATGACACATCTCAGTTCTACTTTCCCCGACCCGACATTTCTGTTTGTATTCCACCCCGCCTCCCCATTTCCACTTTCCCAATACCACGACTCCAAGATCACGAACTACCTGACTGACTCAATTCTTATGATGGACGAGTTGCCTTACCTTTTTGGTCTAATGGTAACGCACACTCCGTAGATCTGTTGTCGCCAGAGATGTTTACATTCACTTTGACCAGCGCGTGTTGAGCTACTGTCCTCAAAATCGTCGACCTCTGGGACTCCATGGTGTGATCCAGTCAGTCAGTTGTGCCAGCCCACACACATGGACACACTGCAGGCTGACTGAACCATATTGAGTCCGTTGTCACTAGCCATGCCCTCTCATCTGACTGTATCTACCTCAGCTGCCCAGTCTCTGACATTTTGTCTGTCTTGTCTGCTTTCTCAGAAAGCTCGTGTGCTGACGAGGCAGGCTTCTGCTGTAGGATCACCTGTGTCTAGGGCAGTCTTCAGTGTCGTCTTACCGCGTGGTCTCCAACTATTCTGGTGGACTGCCCAACTGCCTTCCTAAGCTGGTGGATCAAAATGCTCAGTATACAGTATGTCACATTTCCAGGCGACCACTTTCACTTCGGTTCTCGCCTGTTGGTGCAGAGTAACATAAGTGTAACGGTGAGCCTGTGTATCCATGACAACAGTCTTCACAGCAACTATCCCATGATTCAGTGGTCAACTAAGCGTTCATATTTCTTGATCGCATTTCTGATACATTACTCTTGATGATATTTCCTTCTTTGTCTCCCTGTCTCTATACATGTCAACAGCATTAGAAAAATAGACGGAACTCGTGTATCGGTAGACGTACCTCTGTTCCCTTCCATGATAAGTTGGAGTGATGGGTTGGAACTGAACTTGCCATTAAACTCTCACAATTACTTCATCCACAAATGCCCGAAAGAAAGCAGGTATCTACACTCTTCTTTGGCACTGGAAAGAATACGAACCAAACCATCTCCATGATCAGAGTCAACAAGGTAAAAGATTTATTAAACAAGAAGGCAGCGACCTTGGTCATTTTTCATACTGTGACAATACAATCGTGGAACGTTTGCAATTCAACACACGTGTGCAGACAGAAAATGCAACATGTAGACAGTTTCATCGAAGACCCACATGAGGTTACTAACAAACAACTCGTTCGAGACAGCGTCGTAGTTGGTGTGAGCGACAAAGAGGGCACTGACAATCAGCTCATCGAAGGTTGAATCATCATAAGAGTTAGATTCAAGAAGGTTACTGATAGATCGTTGACCAGCATCTCTCACTTGTTGATGAAGACTATAGATGTCTTTTTTCATCGCAAGCAGACTATTTTTTTTCTCAGTCTATGGGTCAGGTAAAGAGATTGAGAAAATCAAATACCTGCTTTGAGGAGCACATAGGATTGCAGTTGGGATTTCAACTGTCAGGTTTACAGGTGCACCGTGTACATCCATGTTCAGGCATGTTCTCACTGTGATTGAACTGTGACGCTGGCCGACGAGGCAGAATTGCTGTGGACATGCCCACTGCTGACACTGTGATTGAACTGTGACGCTGGCCGACGAGGCGGAATTGCTGTGGGCATGCCCACTGCTGACACTGTGAGTGACCTGTGACGCTGGCCGACGAGGCGGAATTGCTGTGGGCATGCCCACTGCTGACACTGTGAGTGACCTGTGACGCTGGCCGACGAGGCGGAATTGCTGTGGGACATGCCCCACTGCTGACACTGTGATTGAACTGTGACGCTGGCCGACGAGGCGGAATTGCTGTGGACATGCCCACTGCTGACACTGTGAGTGACCTGTGACGCTGGCCGATGAGGCGAATTGCTGTGGACATGCCCACTGCTGACATCTGACCCATGAGAATGGCGGGATCATCCTCGGTCAAAGCGAGATCTTGGACAGATGAAATTCCCTAACAGATGTGGTTTGTATCAGTGACCATTGGGATAGGTCACCAAGGTGAAACACATGCAGAGTTAAAGACAGAAACACACACACACACACCACCAGCGTCAGATCAGAATACGTCACATCACTTTACTACGTCTCGAAGAGAACAATTTTACATCCGAAAAACACCAGAAGGCTCTGAGGAGTCAACTAATGAAGGCTTTGAGGAGTCAACTCGTGAAGGCTCCGAGGAGTCAACTCATGAAGGCTCTGAGGAGTCAACTCGTGAAGGCTCTGAGGAGTCAACTCATGAAGGCTCTGAGGAGTCAACTCGTGAAGGCTCTGAGGAGTTAACTAATGAAGGCTCTGAGGAGTCGACTAATGAAGGCTCTGAGGAGTCAACTAATGAAGGCTCTGAGGAGTCAACTCATGAAGGCTCTGAGGAGTCAACTCATGAAGGCTCTGAGGAGTCAACTCGTGAAGGCTCTGAGGAGTCAACTAATGAAGGCTCTGAGGAGTCAACTAATGAAGGCTCTGAGGAGTCAACTAATGAAGGCTCTGAGGAGTCAACTAATGAAGGTTCTGAGGAGTCAACTAGTGAAGGCTCTGAGAAGTCAACTCGTGAAGGCTCTGAGGAGTCAACTAATGAAGGCTCTGAGGAGTCAACTCGTGAAGGCTCTGAGGAGTCAACTAATGAAGGCTCTGAGGAGTCAACTCACGAAGGCTGTGAGGAGTCAGCTAATGAAGGCTCTGAGGAGTCAACTAATGAGGCTCTGAGGAGTCAACTCATCAAAGTTGCTGTTGACCATTGTCAGTTGCTGCATCGCCGTCTTCTGACAATGCTACTTGCTAACTTGGGCGTCGACCAAGCCACCCAAGGAGTCAGAGCCCAGTAAGAAACGCTGATTTTCATGCTTGCTCAACCAAGAGGCACTGGAAAGCCGTCTGCAGAAGCACCAGACTGCTGAACCACTGATCAGAAACGTACATCTGCCACAAGACCAGCTGGACAGAGATTTGAACATTGGTTTCACTGGAAGATCGAAGATGCTGAACACTGAAGTGTCGGCACCACAGTAAAAATGTTTTGGACCAGTTTCAGGACTGACACCGGAGCTGCAGTCTCTGTCATTAGCGACAAGGACAGCTGGCTAGATAATATCATGCTCAGTCCCAAAGACCGAGGTCTTCGAGGTGCTGTAGGTATCCAGTTGCAGTCCCTTGGCAGAACTGCTCAGAATTTTTTAGCACGGGTCGATGGTGTCGAAGAGGACAGGCTGAGCTTCATGACCCGAGATTCCACGTCTCTTCACAGGCCTGGGTCATCCCCAGCAGCCGCACTACGTCACTCTTTCGCCTGAGCAGAGCCTCTGTCTGAATTCACTGCGATAAAGTTTTCACATCCCTCCTACCCAAAGTGAAGGACTAAATTGAGTAGATGTCTAAACGGGGAGGTTTCTCTGGTCGTTGTGGCGGTGCCAACGCCAAATGGAAACGTCAGTGTTTTTGTGTTTTTTTTTTTTTTTTTTTTTTGTCGATCTCACTTGATACAACAGAACTGTCAGAGAATTCACCAATGGTATCAGACGTGGAAAGTCTGGCAAAACGCTGAGGGAGCACAATTTTCATGAAACATTACACCAATAGCCTTTACCATAATTATGGTCCCTCTCGATGAAGACGCAGAGCTTCTCACGACAATCGTCACTCCCTTCGGCGGATTCTGCTTCAGACAGTCGGCCATAGGCATCAGCAGTGCAACGGAGGTATTCCAGAGAACCATGTCGTCTGAAATAGAGCGTAGACGGTGTGTTCTGCCATATGGATGGCATTCTTTGTCATGGTGCCAGGTAAGAGGAGCACAAAACACGGCTGAAAGCAGTTATGGCTCACCTTCAAGATGTAGGACTGACTCTTTCGGATGGCAGTGTGTGAGTTCTTGAAGAACTCTGTTAAGTTCTTTGGGCATTTCACGGATAACTGAAGTATCCATGCTGATCCAGCAAAAAAAATCTTTTCCATCTCTTAGCTCCTAGCCCAAAGGAATTTTACAGCGCTCCAGCAATTCATGGGGATGATTGTTCATCGGGCTTAATTTCTACCTGGTCTCTACCCCCCCCCCCCCCCCCCCCCCCCCCCCCCCCCCCCCCCTTCCCGTAGTCTGTTGGCCATAGGAGCAGAGAACCATCAGAAGTCTACCTAGTCGACAGCACGGTATGATGAAAGGTGGAGCCTCCCCCCACCCCAGCCCCCTTCCCACTGCCTGTGATCTTTCCAGAACTGAATCAGGTACCCATCGCCAGCTGAACAGAGGAGGCTTTCAAATTAAAAAAAAGTTAAATTTAAGGGAAAAAAATCTGATCCCACTTGAGGTTTGAACTCATGACCTCAGCTCCTCAGACACAAGCGGTCTAACCACATTACTTTAGCCCCACGAAGACTGCTGTTGACAAAAAGCACACCTCTCTGGAAGTATAGCATGCTCCTGCACTGCGCCTTCAAACATCTGCTCACGTGCACTCCACCACTCGCTCACTTCGATCCTTGCTGACAGACGATGGTTTCAACGGAAGTTTCATCAGCTGGGATTGGTGCTGTGCTGTTCCAGATACAAGGGGATGTATCGCAGTGCCTCATCCCAAGATACCTCTCAGAAGATACAAGGGGATGTGTCGCAGTGCCTCATCCCACGATACCTCTCAGAAGATACAAGGGGATGTATTACAGTGCCTCATCCCACGATACCTCTCAGAGATACAAGGGGATGTATCGCAGTGCCTCATCCCACGATACCTCTCAGAAGATACAAGGGGATGTATCACAGTGCCTCATCCCACGATACCTCTCAGAAGATACAAGGGGATGTATCACAGTGCCTCATCCCACGATACCTCTTAGAAGATACAAGGGGATGTATCACAGTGCCTCATCCCACGATACCTCTTAGAAGATACAAGGGGATGTATCACAGTGCCTCAGCCCACGATACCTCTTAGAAGATACAAGGGGATGTATCACAGTGCCTCATCCCACGATTCCTCTTAGAAGATACAAGGGGATGTATCACAGTGCCTCATCCCACGATTCCTCTTAGAAGATACAAGGGGATGTATCGCAATGCCTCATCCCACGATTCCTCTTAAAAGATACAAGGGGATGTATCACATGCCTCATCCCACGATACCTCTCAGAAGATACAAGGGGATGTATCGCAGTGCCTCATCCCACGATACCTCTCAGAAGCTGAAGTCATTATGCTGTTTTTCATATTTCTAAAAAGCCCTGGTGGCAGTGTTGGGCTTGTTATAGATTGTCGGCACATGTTTCTTGGATTTGACTTCCATGTGGAAATTGATTACAAGCCACTACTTCCCTCTTGAGTTCAGCAGGTCTCTCAAAGATGCGTCCCATGATCCTCAGATTCCATTTGAGGATGATGCGCTCCTCCCCATCATGTTCTAGTCCTTGAAAAGGATCAAAACACTGCTGACGTCTTCCCTCGAGTCCCGTGAATGCGCACGCGCGTGTGGATGTGTGTGTGGTGTTTTTTGTTCCCATGAGGGCGAAAGAAGTACAGTCAAGAAAATGGAAACTCCATCGAAGCCATGGTTAACACTATACAAGCCATGGTCAATACCATACAAGCCATGGTCAATACTATACAAGCCATGGTCAATACTATCCTACGTACCAATTAGAGACTCATAGAAATGTGACAGAAGCAGAAGACATGTTCAAAGGTTTTGAAACCAGACATTGCTGCTCTGAGGGATGGCCCAAAGATCTGCCCGACTCACCTTCTGTGCAGCAAATTGTGGATCAACAGGCAGTACCTCACCATTGTGAATGACCTCCTGCCATGTTTCGATAGTATTGTCATTTCTCTATCCATGCGATGATGTTCTGAATTATGTGCATGTTGGTCACCTGGGAATCACAAAAGTGCATGGTCAGAGCACTGAGATCAGCAAGGTAATCAAACATCATGTCCAGCATCACCATCAAAGTCTTCAACTGCCACATATACGCCAAGGATAGACATGAGTAGGCTTGGAACTGCAAGATGGCTCTTCAGAGCACCCCTGGTTGTAGGTGGCAGCCCTCATGGGGGACAAATGTGGTCTTGTGGATTATTTTTCCAGATGGGTGGACCTCCGAGTTCTCGAGAATGAATGAAGTTCTGAATCATCAGCAAAAAGAAGAGCTTCAGCTTATGGAATCCCTGCCACCACTGTGCCCAACAAGTGGACACAGTTCGGGTGCTGCCCCTTCAAGAAATGAAGCAGAAAGGGCAGTTCAGACAGTGAAGAAACCTTTCAAACAAGAAACGCGAACAGCATCGTGGTTGCCTCCAATACCTCACAACACTTGTGCAACAACAAAACAACGGGTTTTACTCCCAGGCAGCTCATGATGGTTAGAAAGCTGCTAGTCCAAATTACCCATACGTCAAAAAAAAAATTCTTAAGCCGGAAACTTCTGCCCCTCCTTGCCCCCCCCCCCCCCTCTCTCTCTCTCTCTCTCTCTCTCTCTCTCTCTCTCTCTCTCTCTCTCTCTCTCTCTCTCTCTCTCTCTCTCTCTCTCCACTCTGCGCCATAATGAAGCACGGACGAAGTAGGCTCAAAAAGAAAATGTCGATTGTCGCCACCGGATCAGAAGTCCTTCGACACTCAAAAGATGGCGACTGTGTCTGGGTGCATGAGGCAAGGGAGGTAAAGTAAAATATACATGTCAACATGGGCCTGGCATCCATGACTACTGTGACCATAGCAACGGTCCTGCGATCTTTACGGCAAAGAAACGTTCATCTTTTAAAACTTACATCTTTGATATTGTGCTTTTCATTTATTTAATTCTTTGTCAGCTTGTATGGATTAACTGGACATAACGCAGTTTCTTTAAACGACAGTTAAAGTTGATGATATTTAGCTTTGTTCATGCAGCCATTCCCATTGCTTCGTCACAAAAAATCTTTGAATTTCCTCCTTCGAAACGATGTTGGTGGTGGTGTTGGTGTTGACAGGACTTATGAGCTGAGACCATGGACTCTTTCAACCATACGCCATGTACTGATCCACCAGTCTTGAACACATCTAGCATCTTTCGTCTGAAACAGTTCGTAGATCACTGGGGCCTATGGCATCAGATCCTGTGAGTGTGATACACTCCTGCATCTTTATCGGCCGCTGTCTGGACACGGTCCTGCCTCACGTCACAACAGTCATCAAAAGCTGTGCGCCTTCTATATTTTTCCATTCCAGTCTGCAGTCACCCTGTTTCTAGAAAACGCCTTGACTTGACCCTAAAACTAAAACAAATATGTATAGTTCTAGTTCAAGTCTTCCTTTCTTTAACAAAGTTAACGACAAGTTGTTTCTGTTCAACCCTTGGTCCATCTTTAACGCAGACATTTCGACGACAAAAAAAAGAACTGAATCCCTGCATGCAGTTAGGACAAGAACATAATTGAATATCTGCCCGCTAGACTGAGAAGTGAAGTGAATGGTTGATTTTGTCAATTATTTATCGGTTGGCTGAGTGAATGATTGTTCTGGTTGTTTTTTTGATGTGAATATGCCTATTCTGTTTTATTTCAGCGCGAAAAAGAGAGAAGTTCGAGCAGCAGGGTAAATTTGCTCTGCCTTATATTGGCTCCTCTCTCTCTCTCTCTCTCTCTCTCTCTCTCTCTCTCTCTCTCTCTCTCTCTCTCTGGGGGTGAATAGAGTTCATTTCCCAATTAGCTGCGTTGGTTTTTGCTCCCATTGTTTTCGTAAAAATAGCATAGTTCTAAGACTTGTTGGTTTGAAGTTTTGGCATAATTGGCTACTAAAAGGGACGATGCCTGAAGTGCCTTTGTCATGTCGAGCAAAATGCGGTAGGCTTTGTGGAATTTTCATCTCCTTCATGTGGCAAAGAGAAGTTTAAAAAAGATTCAGTCGCCGATATTGAAGTTGCATACGTATGCAGGCGATGTCATGGTAGATTGTTGCTTTCTCAGATTTTTTTTTACTGTAATCTGTTGGCGCCGTGTGGAGATACAGATTCAAATCCTGGACCGCCCAAGAAGCACCTCCGCCAGGCCCAGTTGATGACCAACATCACAGATGAAGGCTGCGAACGAAGGCAAGGCTTGAGCAGTGTCAGGGACGATCCCCAATCCACCTTTAAAGAGGGGTGGGCAAGCATAGCTCCGCAACATTCCAGTGCTGACACTAATATACGGCCACACAAGAGGATAATATGGACATGAAGTAATCCAAATGGAACACCGACATCAACACTAATCTGGACAGTCTGCAGGAGGAGGTGAGCGCTGTCTGCACTGCCAAGAGGGAGGAGATGAAAGAAATACGTGAAGAGGCGCAAAAGCTGAAGACCCAGAATGACAGCCTGGAATCCCAAAATGACGACCTAAGGAGGCAGAACCAGGACCTGAAGTCGCGCCTTCATGATGTGAACCTGAAGCTGGATGACCTGGAGTGTCGGTCCAGAAGGAACAACCTGTTGTTCTGTGGACTGCTCCGACCCACCGCTGAGACAAACCAGGACTGAGACAACTGTGTAGAAGTTCCTGAAAGACAAGGTGGAGCTGCCAGAGTCTGTCTTCTTGGACAGAGTGCACAGACTGAATAATAACAGACCTGATTCACCAGTCATCGCCAGGTGCACCTTCTACAAGGAGAAGACCACCATCCTGAAGGCGAAAGGAAAGCTTCCCAGAGCGTGAGGACAACTAGCAAGGCCCTCACACCCCATCTGAAAGAGGGAAGGGAAGAAGGCGGCCATGATTTTTTGATGGCCTCTTGATTGAAGGGAGAAATTTGAAAAGTTATTGACAGTACACCGCCCTAAAACCTAGACAAACGAATCACAAGACAAACGCGTTTTGACCTTTAGGTCTTCTTCAGGCAGATGCACACCACCCAGGACAACGAAAATGAACGGGCAATCACTTGTTTTTTATCCAGTTCGGCGCAAGATGGGCGTTGAATGAAAACGAGGCTCCCAGGAAGGAAACACTTTGTGGGTCGAGGGTAATAATGATAATAATAATGATACTGACAGGAATTATAATAATAATGATGGTAATGATGATGATAATAATGATACTGACAGGAATAATAATAATGATGGTAAGAATGATGAAAATAATGATACTGACGGGAATAATAATGATGATAATACTACTAATAATAATAATGATGGTAATAATGATGATAATAATGATACTGACGGGAATAATAATAACAATGATGGTAATAATGATAATAATAATGAAACTGACAGGAATTTTTAATAATAATGATGGTAATAATGATGATAATGATGATACTGACAGGAATAATAAAAAATAATGTTGGTAATGATGATGATAATAATGATACTGACAGGTATAATAATAATAATGATGGTGATAATGATACTGACAGGATTAGTAAGAATAATGGTGGTAATAATGATGATAATAATGATACTGACAGGAATAATAATATATAATGATGGTAATAATGATGATAATAATGATACTGACATGAATAATATGAATGGTAATAATGATGATCAAAATATTGAAACAAAATAACGCAGAGAAGACTACTACCACTTTTGGGTGATAATATGGCAATAGCAGTTGTAGTATGGAAGAAAGAAGAGCGGGTTGGAGGATTGTCAAACAGTATGGTTGCCATGGAAACAGTCTTAGCGGCGATGACGATGGTGATGTTCATGTAAATGATGGTAATATCAATGATAAAAATGATAAAGCTTACAACTGTAGTAACGGTAATGGTAATAGCACGAATAATAAAAGTATAATACAGAAATATAATAAACGACGGAAATGATAATATTGATGATAGTAATGATAATAGTAGTACCAATACTAATACTAAGGAGAGGGAAGAAGAAAAAAAGGGGGGGGGGGGGGGGGGGAGGAAAGGAAGAACAAAGAGGAAAAGGAAGGTAGAAATCATGGGAAGGGTGGAATCTAATAGGCATATTAATAATTATGATATGTACATTGATAGTTTTAACAACAGTCATGATTACAATCAAGGGAGCAATAATAACAATGAAAATAATAGTAGTACCAGTGATAGGTGAAAAGAAATAGAGATGGTCAATGATCATGTCTAGCAATATCAATAATGATAACTGTGGCTGGAAATGAAATGAAAAGATCGATGGGAAAAGAGCCAGCATTCTTTAAAAAGAAAAGAGACAGACAGAAGAGAGAGAGAGAGAAAGAAAGAAAGAAAGTGTGTGTGTCTGCATGTGTGTGTGTGTGTGTGTGTGTGTGTGTGTGTGTGTGTGTGTGTGTGTGTGTGTGTGTGTGTGTGTTTCTGCATAGCTACATCTACACCTACACACACACATATACGGGCTGATATTGCAGTGGGGA
>JADBJO010001888.1:162500-170000 GCA_016801955.1 Conus betulinus
AGGCGCGCGCGCGCTCACGCACTCACGCACGCACGCACGCACGCACATACGCACACACACACACACAAGCACACTCGCGTGTGTGCGCGCGCACTCACACACACACACACGCGCACACACACACACACACACACACACACACGAACACACTCACACACACACACACACACCCGCGAGCATTCGCTCTCGCGCACATGTAGATGTTTAGAAATGCATTCCAAAAGATCATTGATCGATGTCAGGTATTTTAAATGTATGATCAGTGATACGTACAAGTAATTTTGAAGCAACGAGCTTTAATGACTGTCAAGAGCATCTCTGTCAAACTGTTGGTGTTCGGGCTTAGAAATGACATTTTTCTGGGGCAGTGCAAATGAATATCCTTGCGGGCAGTGTCCTTGATATGTAGTCACATAACTGTCATGGCTCTCGTTGCAGGCAGTGTCCTTGATATGTAGTCACATAACTGTCATGGGTCATATAGCAGGCAGTGTCCTTGATATGTAGTCACATAACTGTCATGGCTCTCTCGTTGCAGGCAGTGTCCTTGATATGTAGTGCTTAATTGTCATGGGTCACATCGCAGGCAATGTCCTTGATTTGTAACAATACGACTGCCATGAGTCACATGGCAGGCAGTGTCCTTGATATGTACCAGTATGACTGCCATGAGTCACATGGCAGGCAATGTCCTTGATATGTACCAGTATGACTGCCATGAGTCACATGGCAGGCAATGTCCTTGATATGTGCCAGTATGACTGCTATGAGTCACATGGCAGGCAATGTCCTTGATATGTGCCAGTATGACTGCTATGAGTCACATGGCAGGCAATGTCCTTGATTTGTAACAATACGACTGCCAAGAGTCACATGGCAGGCAGTGTCCTTGATATGTACCAATATGACTGCCATGAGTCACATGGCAGGCAATGTCCTTGATATGTGCCAATATGACTGCCGTGAGTCACATGGCAGGCAATGTCCTTAATATGTGTACCAATATGACTGCCATGAGTCACATGGCAGGCAGTGTCCTTGATATGTACCAATATGACTGCCGTGAGTCACATCGCAGGCAATGTCCTTGATATGTGCCAATATGACTGTTATGTGTCACATTGCAGGCAATGTCCTTGTCACGCAGGTGAAGTCACGTGAATTATAGTTCAAGGGGAAAAGCTGGGCTGATGAGATGCGCACTCAGATGGACCGTAAGGAAGTAAAACAGGAGACGATATCACAAGTACGGTTTTATTTACAATTAATAATCTACATTACGAACGACTTTCTCACACACACACACACACAAAAAACTATTTTCCAGGTAGGTCCGTTTCGTTCCCTTTTTTTTTTTTTTTAAATCTGAGTTCCAATTTGAACAATGAACTCCCCAAAAATTGACCAGGGAAAACAAATGAAGGGAGAGAAGAAATATCCATCCAAAGAATTAAATAACCAAGGCAATAGCTGGGTGTCACTCAGGCAGACTAAGTAATAAAATCTGCCCAAGAGAAAACAGACCAACTTCATGTTCAGTTGTCAAAGGGCCATCACTTTTCCCAAACCCTAGCTTGGGAGGTACAAATGAACACTCTCCGACACAAAAGGAGAAATCTCTACATCTTTCAATTAATGAAACCAAATAAGTTGCTTATTCGTGAACATAAAATGAAAAAAAAAAAAAAACAAAAACAAAAAAAAAACAGAACAAAAATCCACAGTACTCCTTTCTGCCTTAAATATTTTTTAAAGTGAATCCCCAACAACAATCTTTCTTCTACAACAATATTAATTCATCACCCTTACACGTCTCCCCAAAAGGGGAACACACACCGAGAAAAAAAACAAAAAAAAAACAAAAAAAGAACGCTCAAAAAAAGGGCAAAAAAACCCTTTAGTTTCGTGAAGGGAAAAGGCCTGACCCTATTATTGTCTGACACATCACCCACATTACTCACTGCACCGGACACGGGATTATGAAGAGAGAAGAACAGTCAATCCCACGATCGAAAAAGGCAGAGCAGGGAGCCGCTCAGGTCCACACTGTTGATGGCAGTCACTCAGGAGCAAAAGTGAGTAGATGACAAGGCAGGAAGGACATCTGGGCCAGCCCACGCGTTCCAGCCCCCTCCTCGGGCAAGCGCAGGCCCTCCCAGACTCGGCCAGGCGAGGCGGTCAGCGTCTACAAGGGAGTCCAGAGCAGGTCAGACCGGTAAGCACGGGTCAGGTCCGGTAAGTAGCTCAGGTAAGGTGAGATCAGTCCTGTCCAACACATCACTTTCACCTCATCAATATTTTGCCTAAAATGTGAGCTGTAGACAATGCACAGACGAAACAGAGATCAGGCCTCAATTTAAACATTTTTTCTTAATACCGAGCGTTCGTACTATATGAAATTAAGAATGACTATGTATGTACCCATCCATGTATATTTTGTATTTTCCCTTTCAATTATTGTTGCATTTCCTAAACATTTAATAGTTTATCAACTTGTCTCTATAACGCTTTCAACATTTGGTTTCCTCAGTTTTCATTCTCTATATAACATTTTCAACACACATAAAAGAGGAGTATTCCATGTCTTTTCCCATGTAGGCAAGCTTCCCACGTCCCATTCCCATTATATATATATATATATATATATATATATATATATATATATATATATATATATATATAATGCTGAACAATTAAGTAGTGGGGAAAACAAGTACAGGTTAACATTCTTCCATCATTATAGTAATTATCTGGCAAAGATTTGAAATTGAGAGGAAAAATTTTTTTTTTTTAAGATGAAGTAAATGGGAAAATGTATATCATAAATATGAAAACCATTTATATATGGTGAATATATATATATTTCACCACAAGGACGAAGAATAATACCACTCACATATTTCAAAAGTAACATGGGAGAGTAATACAAAAATAAATTATATGAAATGAAGCCATTCGGGGATCAAAGCACCCCACATTATCCTACTAACAATTGAGCTCTATCAGACATCAGTGAGTGATCAATCAAATTTCATCCATCCCCCAAGCCTTGCGAATGGTAGAGGCACCATCTAACCGGATGCGCTCGGCAATTATTTAACAAAGGAATTATTAATGATTTCAGAATACATTAACAAAAGTCAAAGCAACACGAAACAATCCGTTATGAATCTCTGTACTCTTCCATGAGTTGAATATTAAAGCAAACGTTCAGCACTCACTCGCGTAATACATAAGGCTGCCATTTTCCCTGATCGGAAATAAAGTTGTTTTTTTTTTACCAGACTGGCCTTCATGAAACAGCCTTCATTTTGATTTTAACATTTCAAAAGAAAACAATTATTTTTCAACAGAATATGACCCTCCTGCTTGGAGAACCAATTCTTTCTCAAAAAACATATCCATAATCTTACCCTTTATTGTTAAACAATATTTCTTCTGACATTGACTTTCGCCCTTAGGGGAAGAAAAAAGGACATTTTTCACAGTATTCTTTTATACTAGTATAAATTATCTACAACATAAATCGAATGATTTAACATGAAATTTCGAACAAAATATACTAGAAAATGAGAACAATGGGTAAATAATGAATTTGGCATAAAACAAACCTTCCACACAACACTACTTAGTCGGAGTGCCAACACGGACGAGCCCACTCCTTTGTCTACATCCTATGTAGGCCTACGAAGGAAAACAGATTTATAATTTCGAATACAAATTAAATAAAGGGTCTATCCTAACGCAGCAATAAAAAAAATGGTTATTTTAGTGCTATTCATTTAATTAAATTGCAGGTTTACTCACCAAAAAGACCAGTGATACGAAACATTTAGTTGAACACATAGGCAAATGAAGCCTATCGAAGAAGCCCTTTCGACTCTCGTTTAACAAGACAAAGTCCCAGGTATTCCAACGAGCTCTCGGAGCAGAAATATTGGTATTTCCCTCTCGGTTATTCTTTTCAAAATCTTTTTTTTTCCTTCACTTCAATGGAGCCCAACGGCAACCATTATCAGATAACGAGTTTTCAGGAACGAGGTCCCGCTACACAAAACCCAGTTTATCCCAAAGAATAAACTTTTCTGTGAATTCAAGAGGGAACGGGGTCCCATCACACATAGCAAACTACCTACATACCTCTGTCTCCAACACTGCTCCAAGTCGTCTGCTTCTCTCTCTCCTATTCACAATCAGGGCACATCACTGTACCCACTACGGAGTCGACAGGTAACGGAAAACACTGGACACACGTGCTGCACCTGTGAGACGAGACAAACCTGTATCGAACTGAACGATAACAATTAAAAAAAAAAAAAAAAAAAAAAGAGAACATTAAGCCTTGCACGCGCTTTCACACTCTATATTTCTGTGAGCAGAGACAGTTGGGAAAAAAAAAAAAAAAAAACCACGTCACATCCTGACAGTCCTTTGACATGTACCTATATGACTGTCGTGAGTCACATAGCAGGCACAATCCTTGATATGTAACCATGTGCCACTCAAAAGGCACGTCGCAGACAATGTCTTTGATATGTAGCCCCGTGCCACTCAAAAGTCACATTCCAGGAAACGTCTTTGATATGTAGCCCTGTGCCACTCAAAAGGCACATTGCAATGTCTTTGATATGTAGCCCTGTGCCACTCAAAAGGCACATTGCAATGTCTTTGATATGTAGCCCTGTGCCACTCAAAAGTCACGTTGCAGACAATGTCTTTGATATGTAGCCATATTCCACTCAAAAATCACTTTGCCGACAATGTCCTTGAAAGAGAGCCACATGGCTGTCAAGAGAATCACCTTCCAGGTAACGTCCCCGCTGTGTAGTTTCATGACGGTCAAGAGTCACATAGTAAGCAATGTATATGAACTGCAGCCACACAAGAGTCGTATTGCATGCCAAATCCTGTACATGCTGCTTTGTAAGTGTGAAGAGTCACATTGCAGGCAATGTCTTTTGATAAGCAGAGACATCACTCGCAGAAAGAGTCACATTTCAGACACTGCCTTTGATCTGTAGCTATATGACTGTCACAGGTCACATTACAGCCAACGTCACTGAAGTGTAGTCAATGTCAGTCAAAAGTCACGGTGCAGGTAAAGTCCTTTCATATGCAGCCACACGATAGTCATGAGTCAAACTGTAGCCAGTCTTGGTAGCCTAAGTAGTCACACTGCAGGCGTTGACCTTGATGTGTAGCCATGCAACAGTCAAGAGTCACATAACAGGTATAGTACTTGATATGTAGCCATTTGACAAGTCGAACAGTCACATCGCAGGGGATGGTTTTAGTGCGTAGCCCAAAAGCCGGTCAAATGTCCCATTGCAAATATTGTCCATGACATGTAGCTTTATGACAGTCAATTGTCACACTGCAGGCAATGTCCTTGAAAAGTAGCCACACAATAGCCGAGAATAACATCACAGAAAACGTCCTTGATATGTAGCCACATGAATGTCAAGGGCTACGTTGCAGGCATTGTCCTCAATACGTAACCCATACAACAGTCAAGATTCACATTGAAGGCATTGTCTTTGACATGCAGCCGCATGACTGTCAATATTCACATTGCAGGGAATGTCCTGGATATGTGACAACATGGCAATCAAGAGTCACACTGCATGCAATGATCATATGTAGTCTCCTGTCTTTCAAGAGTCGCATTACAGGTAGTCCTTTATTTGTAGCCACAGGACCATCAGGAGTCATACTGCAGCCAATGTCCTTCAGGCATAGGCACGTTAGTCACAAAAGCCGGTCAGAGGAAGGGCTGGATGGCCACGGTATGGTCGGTGAAGTGTGAAGGAGTGTTAAATGGTCACATGGTGTTCAGTGAAGTGTGAGGAAGTGTCGGATGGCCGCATGACGTCAGCGAAGTGTAAGCAAGTGTTGGATGGCCACATGACGTCAGCGAAGTGTAAGGAAGTGTTGAATGGCCACATGACCTCAGTGAAGTGTAAGGAAGTGTTGGATGGCCACATGACGTCAGTGAAGTGTAGGGAAGTGTTGGATGGCCACATGACGTCAGCGAAGTGTAAGCAAGTGTTGGATGGCCACATGACCTCAATGAAGAAGTGTTGGATGGCCACATGACGTCAGTGAAGTATAAGGAAGTGTTGGATGGCCACATGATGTCAGTAAAGTGTAAGGAAGAGTTGGATGGCCACATGACGTCAGTAAATGTAAGGAAGTGTTGGATGGCCACATGACGTCAGTGCAGTGTAAGGAAGAGTTGGATGGCCACATGACGTCAGTGAAGTGTAAGGAAGAGTTGGATGGCCACATGACGTCAGTGAAGTGTAAAGAAGTGTTGGATGGCCACATGACGTCAGTGAAGTGTAAGGAAGAGTTGGATGGCCACATGACGTCAGTGAAGTGTAAGGAAGCGTTGGATGGCCACATGACAGTCAGGAGACAAACAGCAAACACTATCCCACCTCGAGTGGGAACGATGTGGCACAGAGCAAAGAGAGACAAGTTTGGGAAAGAGCACAGCAGCTAGAAGATGGCGGTCACAACCTTATGACAGCAGGGAGGAGGGGGTGGTGTGTGTGGAAAGTGGTGAATGGTCAGATGGCCATGGAAAGACACCAGGCAGATATTGTCCAACGCTTACAACAACAATATCAAGACCTACACTGCATCTGGTACTAACTGCATTCCAAAATCACCCTCTAAAGCAATTTCTGATGCTAGTTTATTGATTTTTAAAAAATGATGATAACATGGGTGACAACACAGAAGCTTGTCTTACACCCGTTGGGCACTCAAGAAACTCAGTAAGAATATCAGGATGTTTTACACATAGTCTATCACTTTCATACGTACATCACATCTTGAAATGTTACTCCCAGCATCCATTTTTCTGAGGACATTCCACAAAATGTTGCGATTTACTGTATTGAAGATTTTCTTGGTACCTGTGGTTGGACTGGCTATTAAGACAAACGCCGATGTTATTTAGTTTGCCCCGAATGGTTCTGCTGTCAATCGGATTTAGAATGTTCCTTAAGAAAGTACCAAAGTAGGACGTGGTCGGATTTGACTTTCCATTTTCAGACTCAGTCTGTATATGGAAGAAACATCGTCTACAGACCAAGCTTGTCATGCTGTTTAAGTAAGTCAGTGCCAGACGGTCGATAGTTCCTCCCTGTCTCATACAAGTTTCTTTCCTCTGGTATTCCACAGAAAACAACGTTGTCTTTTCTCATTCCCATATTGGGTCGTTCGAGTTGTTTTTATTTCCAAGTCTACATTCTAACACTTCTACATCTTCTTTCAAACAACACATTTCTATTTCTCAGATCTGTAGGTGTTCGCCTATAGCTTATAAAGTTAGGCGGATTGCATATCAGTCACCGTACTGTCAAAGCGGTGATCTATGGATATGTTCATCTCTGTAGACGTTCTTCAATGGTGAGGACGTGGTTTCTTCATTGTCACCAGAAAGAGATAAGAAAAAGTCCCGCTGAGGGATTGAGATATTTCAATTGACTG
>JADBJO010001888.1:175000-187500 GCA_016801955.1 Conus betulinus
TTCCATTTAGCGTGCGTCTACATCATAGGGCTCTAGTCTGAGCTTTCTTTCACGGTACATCTAGGCCTAGAAACCAGGCCCGAGAGATACAGGCACCTGCAGTATTGGAGCAGGAAACTGGAATAGCATAAGTCATCGTTTGCCGCGAATGTGGATATGTATGACTGGCTGAGCCGCGAGTGTTGATATGTATGACTGACTGAGCCATGAGTGTGGATATGTATGACTGACTGAGCCAACGATTCGGGTCGTTCTTCAGGCCCTTTTATTACATGGAGGAGCAGCTGAGCCAACTGACTTCGACGAAAGCCAGCATGAACGGAGCTGGTTGGCGCACGGTGATTTTTTTGAATCATCTACCATGATGATTACGTGCGTACTTTGATGCGTACTTTCTCTCTCTCTCTCTCTCTCTCTCTCTCTCTCTCTCTCTCTCTCTCTCTCTCTCTCTCTCTTGGTTACTTTAGTAACCAAAGTGCTTTTGGAAATCGTTATAGTGCTATAAACAATGACGATTGTTGTGATGACGATGGTGATGAATTCGATGATAGTGATAGCGAAAGTAATTTGAATCGGCCTAATTCAGCAGAAGAAATTCTGAGCGCTTTAAAGACACTGAAAATAGCAAGGCGGCTGGACCTAATAGAATTATAGGGGAACTTATCAAAAATGCTTCTAAATCAAACTTGGTAATGGAATTTTTTGTTTTTCTTTTCTTTTTCAATTCCTTGTTTAATAGGGGCATATAACCTGCAATGCATGTAGTAAATTGTTAAGTACAATCACGAGCCGCAAGTACAATTATTAATAAAAGACTTCAAGTTTGGGTTGAGAATAATAACATTACAGGTAAATTTCAAGCTGGATTTAAACACAATTATTCCACATAGACCATATGTTCACATTATTAGCTTTCGTTCAAAAGCAGTTTTGTCTGAATCGTAAATGTATGCTTCTTTCATCGATTTTGAGAAAGCATTTGATTCTGTTGATAGAACTACACTTTGGCCTGTGTTGTTAAAAAATGGTATTCATGGAAAGATGTATACATGTATTATGAGTATGTATGACCGTGTAGAGGCAAGGGTGCGATGTGGTGCTGCTTTAACAGATTATATCAACTGTAAATCCGGTGTTAAGCAGGGTGATGTTTGCAGCCCAGTTTTGTGTTTTCTTTATTCATTAATGAGTTGACTTCCAAAGTCGTAAGCTCTGGACGGCATGGTGCCCGTTTTGTAAGTGATGTTCTTGAAATATTTATTTTACTTCTTACTGATGAACCAGATGTTCATCTGCTGATGTTGCATTAATATCAGAGACAGTAATAGGCCTCCAAACTCAGTTGAATAGCTTGCAAAGGGCAGCTGATTCACTCCAGTTGAAAGTAAATATGAGTAAGAGTAACGTAATTGTTTTCAGAAAGGCGGTTATCTCGCTGCTAGAGAAATATGGATATATAATGCAATATATATATATATATATATATATATATATATATATATATATATATATATATATATATGCCTGTTGTAAATGTATATAAGTACTTAGGTATATATTTCTTTACAAGATTAAGTCCCACTTTTGCATGTAAAAATATTGCTTGCAGAGCCAAAAATGCATTGCTATGTATCTTGAAGTAAATTTCGATGCTTGACAATGAATCTCTTGCCTTGTTTTTGAATTTTTTTAATGCTAACATCCTGCCTATGTTACAAAACGGGGCTGAACTGTGGGGTGTTGATGCTGGAGCTGCACATGCGAAAAGGTTCATTTATTTGCTTTAAAAAAGTTTTTGGGTGTCTCACCACAAACGCCAAATGATCTTGTGTATGGTGAGACTGACAGACACCCCATATCTTTGACTCCACTGTTAAATGTGTCAAGTACTCGCTAAAACTAACTCAGATGGATGAACATAGATTTCCTCATAAAGCGTATAAAATTCTGTTAGAACTAGATGATAGAGGCAAGATGAACGGGGTGTCGCATGTTAGAATGAAATCATGCGAATGGTTTTGGGTGTGTATGGCTTAACCAAGGTGTCGGAGATATGAACAACTTTGTCCGTACGTTTAAGAAAAACTTATCGATTGTAGATGGCAAGACTGGAATTTCCATGTTCAAAATAGTATCAGATTAAGTGTTTTTTTTTTTTTTTTTTTTTTTTTTTTTTTTATAGAACTTTGAATGCTCTGCATTCTCTCTCAATGCACATGTCAATGCGTATGGACAGGCATCTAAAGTTTATAATGACTAAGTTTAGTACTGGAGAGTCTGATATTTTTGTTCATCATTATCGTTATAAACAAATCAATAACACTGATCTGTTATGTCCATTATGTCGACAGTCAAGAGAAGATGAAGTGCATCTTGCATTAACTGGTCCAGAATTACAGGATTTAAGAGGAAATTCATTCCACGGAAATGTTGTACAAGACCTTGCCTGTTCAGGCTTGTCTTGTTAATGTCCTCTAAGAATGAAAGCATTGTAAAACAGTTTGCAGTTTATCGATATACAGCTTTCAAAAGGCGAAGCGTTTATGTAATGTAATTATTATATTGACTCTGGTGATGCGGCTTTATTATGTTTTATGTATATCCCCCTTCTGAGGAGCCAAGGCCTATACGAATCTCTCTCTCTCTCTCTCTCTCTCTCTCTCTCTCTCTCTCTCTCTCTCTCTCTCTCTCTCTCTCTCTCTCTCTCCGAAGAGATGCAATATATATATATATATATATATATATATATATATATATATATATATATATATATATATATATATTGCATCTCTTCGGAGATCCAAGTAAAGGTTGTCTGTACAATTCTTAGCCATTCACAATGCTTGGGTTATTGAACAGCAAAGCTGACCACTCAGACTGTTCCAAATCTTTTGATCTCCCTTGCATCCTTGAATGGATCCTCAAGCATAGGCTCAAAGATTGTCCCACTACATTTTATACTGTTTGCATAATGCTTTTAGTTTTTCAGCAACTTTTTTCCTCTCCACACTTTCGTTTTGCTCCGTTTACTACCCTTCGCTGGCTGCTTTGGGGGTGCTGTTGGATTCTTTTTTGAACCCTTGGTGGTAAGAACACCGCAGAATTATGGACTGTGGTGTGTCTCTATTTGACACCAAGAGCACGAACACAATCAGTCGTGTCTCTTTGATGAGTCCAATCCAACGGACAAAAGGCCTAGGACTAGGCAATACCAGGCCTAGGAGTAGGTAATACCAATAGATCTGACTTGAAAAGAGAGAACGGTGGCTCTCTCTAAGGCACCTAGCAAAGGGTTTCTCATAGTAGCAGGCAATACCAATAGACCTCATAGTAGTAGACAATACCAATAGATCTGACTTGGAAAGGAGAGAACGATGGCTTCCTAAGGCAGCTAGTGAAGGGTTTCTCATAGTTACAATACATTTCTCCCATTTTCTTCATCTTCAATTATTTTTTTTTAATTCAAATTTTTGTAAGTTATTATCATGTAACTGATGATGAATTGTTAGCACTAATGAACATTATGAGAATGAAATACCAGTCTTCTGTTTGTTCGTTTAGTTACAGAAGAATGATGTAAATCAGTGATCGAGCCAGAAGGCGAAAGTTTATATGTATACATATACATGTGTGTGTGTATGAAACTCTCTTTTCTTCTCTCTCTCTTCATTCAGAAGTAAACTAGTTTCTGATTCCGTTCATGGAAAGTAAAGCACAGTGGACGAAAAGGGATGGGTTCCGGCTTCCATGAAGCCGTGCTCTGGATAAGGAGAAATAAACACTTGCAACCGCCTTTACACCACAAGGATACAGGTTATTAACCGAACCTCTTTAACGTAGATCAATAATCTTGCTATTATGTGTAAAGCGTAAGAAACACATATCATTTAAAAGAAGTTCTAAATTAACAGTAAACAGCTTACTTTCTAAATCTTTGAATACATTTTCTCTATAGAAATGTTGTCGTTGTTGCTGTTAACATAAGGCATGACCTGATCCCAATGAGAAACAGTTGGATGCCTATGCCGTGAACGTGTTGGTCTCGCACAGTAATTTCAGGTACCAAAAAGAAAAGATGGTAGACGTTATACTTCTTTTAAAGCGAAAGACTAACTTGGATATCGCATCTTCTTCAAGCTTAAGATGGTGTTTAAAATACAAAATTATCATAATCACGACAGTGCACTTTTTAAGACAGTGTGTGAGTGCATGTATTTATTTATCTGTGTGTGTGTGTGGGGGGGGGGGGGGTGGTGGTGGGGGGTGGGGGTGGGGGGCGGCAGTAAGGAATATGTACTCAACCACTACGCTATTTATGAAGTCGTTTCTCGGGCTGAACAAAGCCTTCCAATAAAATCCAAATTAACCCCCACACATCTGCAGTCACAAACTCTCTACCTCCCACCCATCCCCACCCTCCCCACTCCGCCCAATCCAATCCTTTCAGTTGTTCCAATGCGCCTCTACCGTTGACATGACTCGTAATCTATGAAAACGTGAATCAAGGCGTACCTGGGGCTAGATTCCAGGCCTTGGAACTCATCCGTCTCCTTATCTCTCGAAATGGCTCCATCACACTCGTTTTTATCTGTCCGCTTGAAACCGCCTAGCATGTGTCTTGATGATTTGAGGCCATCCGCCCCAAAGGAGTGTGGACCATCAACGAGAATTCTCTAGTGGGTTTGACTCTCCAGTGAACTGTCCTCTTACTCTCTGCGTAGTTAGTGCCCCTCTTCGTTAACTCTCTCTCTCTCTCTCTCTCTCTCTCTCTCTCTCTGTCTGTCTGTCTGTCTGTCTGTCTGTCTGTCTGTCTCTCTCTCTCTCTCTCTCTCTCTCTCTCTCTCTCTCTCTCTCTCTCTCTCTCTCTCTCTCTGCTGTCTTCCTCAGCTATCCCCTCAGGCCTTCTAGTCACAGTCTGATGATGATGGCAGGTCACAGTCTGATGATGATGGCAGGTCACAGTCTGATGATGATGACAGGTCACAGTCTGATGATGACAGGTCACAGTCTGATGATGATGGCAGGTCACAGTCTGATGATGACAGGTCACAGTCTGATGATGACAGGTCACAGTCTGATGATGATGACAGGTCACAGTCTGATGATGATGGCAGGTCACAGTCTGATGATGGCAGGTCACAGTCTGATGATGATGACAGGTCACAGTCTCATGATGATGGCAGGTCACAGTCTGATGATGACAGGTCACAGTCTGATGATGATGACAGGTCACAGTCTGATGATGACAGGTCACAGTCTGATGATGACAGGTCACAGTCTGATGATGATGACAGGTCACAGTCTGATGATAATGGCAGGTCACAGTCTGATGATGACAGGTCACAGTCTGATGATGATGACAGGTCACAGTCTGATGATGATGACAGGTCACAGTCTGATGATGATGACAGGTCACAGTCTGATGATGATGGCAGGTCACAGTCTGATGATGACAGGTCACAGTCTGATGATGACAGGTCACAGTCTGATGATGATGGCAGGTCACAGTCTGATGATGATGATGGTCACAGGTCACAGTCTGATGATGACAGGTCACAGTCTGATGATGACAGGTCACAGTCTGATGATGGCAGGTCACAGTCTGATGATGATGGCAGGTCACAGTCTGATGATGATGACAGGTCACAGTCTGATGATGATGGCAGGTCACAGTCTGATGATGATGACAGGTCACAGTCTGATGATGACAGGTCACAGTCTGATGATGACAGGTCACAGTCTGATGATGATGATGACAGGTCACAGTCTGATGATGATGACAGGTCACAGTCTGATGATGACAGGTCACAGTCTGATGATGATGACAGGTCACAGTCTGATGATGATGACAGTCACAGGTCACAGTCTGATGATGACAGGTCACAGTCTGATGATGATGACAGGTCACAGTCTGATGATGATGACAGGTCACAGTCTGATGATGACAGGTCACAGTCTGATGATAATGGCAGGTCACAGTCTGATTATGATGACAGGTCACAGTCTGATGATGATGGCAGGTCACAGTCTGATGATGATGACAGGTCACAGTCTGATGATGATGACAGGTCACAGTCTGATGATGATGGCAGGTCACAGTCTGATGATGACAGGTCACAGTCTAATGATGATGGCAGGTCACAGTCTGATGATGATGGCAGGTCACAGTCTGATGATGATGGCAGGTCACAGTCTGATGATGATGACAGGTCACAGTCTGATGATGACAGGTCACAGTCTGATGATGGAGGCAGGTCACAGTCACAGGTCACAGTCTGATGATGATGACAGGTCACAGTCTGATGATGATGACAGGTCACAGTCTGATGAGGATGACAGGTCACAGTCTGATGATGATGACAGGTCACAGTCTGATGATGATGACAGGTCACAGTATGATGATGACAGGTCACAGTCTGCTGATGATGACAGGTCACAGTCTGATGATGACAGGTCACAGTCTGATGATGATGATGACAGGTCACAGTCTGATGATGATGGCAGGTCACAGTCTGATGATGATGGCAGGTCACAGTCTGATGATGACAGGTCACAGTCTGATGATGATGACAGGTCACAGTCTGATGATGATGGCAGGTCACAGTCTGATGATGACAGGTCACAGTTGATGATGACAGGTCACAGTCTGATGATGGAGGCAGGTCACAGTCTGATGATGATGACAGGTCACAGTCTGATGATGGCAGGTCACAGTCTGATGATGATGGCAGGTCACAGTCTGATGATGATGGCAGGTCACAGTCTGATGATGGCAGGTCACAGTCTGATGATGGCAGGTCAGAGTCTGATGATGATGACAGGTCACAGTCTGATGATGACGACAGGTCACAGTCTGATGATGGCAGGTCACAGTCTGATGATGACAGGTCACAGTCTGATGATGATGACAGGTCACAGTCTGATGATGGCAGGTCACAGTCTGATGATGATGGCAGGTCACAGTCTGATGATGATGGCAGGTCACAGTCTGATGATGACAGGTCACAGTCTGATGATGACAGGTCACAGTCTGATGATGATGACAGGTCACAGTCTGATGATGATGGCAGGTCACAGTCTGATGATGATGACAGGTCACAGTCTGATGATGACAGGTCACAGTCTGATGATGGCAGGTCACAGTCTGATGATGATGGCAGGTCACAGTCTGATGATGATGACAGGTCACAGTCTGATGATGACAGGTCACAGTCTGGTGATGACAGGTCACAGTCTGATGATGATGACAGGTCACAGTCTGATGATGATGGCAGGTCACAGTCTGATGATGACAGTTCACAGTCTGATGATGATGACAGATCACAGTCTGATGATGACAGGTCAGAGTCTGATGATGGCAGGTCACAGTCTGATGATGATGACAGGTCACAGTCTGATGATGATGACAGGTCACAGTCTGATGATGACAGGTCACAGTCTGATGATGATGACAGGTCACAGTCTGATGATGATGACAGGTCACAGTCTGATGATGACAGGTCACAGTCTGATGATGATGACAGGTCACAGTCACAGTCTGATGATGGCAGGTCACAGTCTGATGATGACAGGTCACAGTCTGATGATGATGACAGGTCACAGTCTGATGATGATGACAGGTCACAGTCTGATGATGATGACAGGTCACAGTCTGATGATGACAGGTCACAGTCTGATGATGATGACAGGTCACAGTCTGATGATGATGGCAGGTCACAGTCTGATGATGACAGGTCACAGTCTGATGATGATGACAGGTCACAGTCTGATGATGACAGGTCACAGTCTGATGATGATGACAGGTCACAGTCTGATGATGATGGCAGGTCACAGTCTGATGATGACAGGTCACAGTCTGATGATGATGACAGGTCACAGTCTGATGATGACAGGTCACAGTCTGATGATGATGAAGGTCACAGTCTGATGATGACGGCAGGTCACAGTCTGATGATGATGACAGGTCACAGTCTGATGATGATGGCAGGTCACAGTCTGATGATGACAGGTCACAGTCTGATGATGATGACAGGTCACAGTCTGATGATGATGACAGGTCACAGTCTGATGATGATGGCAGGTCACAGTCTGATGATGATGACAGGTCACAGTCTGATGATGACAGGTCACAGTCTGATGATGATGACAGGTCACAGTCTGATGATGATGGCAGGTCACAGTCTGATGATGACAGGTCACAGTCTGATGATGGAGGCAGGTCACAGTCTGATGATGACAGGTCACAGTCTGATGATGACAGGTCACAGTCTGATGATGGCAGGTCACAGTCTGATGATGATGGCAGGTCACAGTCTGATGATGACAGGTCACAGTCTGATGATGATGGCAGGTCACAGTCTGATGATGATGGCAGGTCACAGTCTGATGATGACAGGTCACAGTCTGATAATGGCAGGTCACAGTCTGATGATGACAGGTCACAGTCTGATGATGATGGCAGGTCACAGTCTGATGATGATGGCAGGTCACAGTCTGTTGATGGAGGCAGGTCACAGTCTGATGATGACAGGTCACAGTCTGATGATGATGACAGGTCACAGTCTGATGATGATGGCAGGTCACAGTCTGATGATGATGACAGGTCACAGTCTGATGATGGCAGGTCACAGTCTGATGATGATGACAGGTCACAGTCTGATGATGATGGCAGGTCACAGTCTGATGATGACAGGTCACAGTCTGATGATGATGGCAGGTCACAGTCTGATGATGACAGGTCACAGTCTGATGATGACAGGTCACAGTCTGATGATGATGACAGGTCACAGTCTGATGATGATGGCAGGTCACAGTCTGATGATGATGGCAGGTCACAGTCTGATGATGATGACAGGTCACAGTCTGATGATGATGGCAGGTCACACAGTCTGATGATGGCAGGTCACAGTCTGATGATGATGGCAGTGGCAGGTCACAGTCTGATGATGATGATGACAGGTCACAGTCTGATGATGATGACAGGTGACAGTCTGATGATGACAGGTCACAGTCTGATGATGACAGGTCACAGTCTGATGATGTCAGGTCACAGTCTGATGATGGAGGCAGGTCACAGTCTGATGATGACAGGTCACAGTCTGATGATGGCAGGTCACAGTCTGATGATGATGACAGGTCACAGTCTGATGATGATGACAGGTCACAGTCTGATGATGATGACAGGTCACAGTCTGATGATGACAGGTCACAGTCTGATGATGATGACAGGTCACAGTCTGATGATGATGACAGGTCACAGTCTGATGGTGGCAGGTCACAGTCTGATGATGATGACAGGTCACAGTCTGATGATGATGACAGGTCACAGTCTGATGATGGCAGGTCACAGTCTGATGATGATGACAGGTCACAGTCTGATGATGATGACAGGTCACAGTCTGATGATGATGACAGGTCACAGTCTGATGATGATGGCAGGTCACAGTCTGATGATGACAGGTCACAGTCTGATGATGATGACAGGTCACAGTCTGATGATGATGACAGGTCACAGTCTGATGATGACAGGTCACAGTCTGATGATGATGGCAGGTCACAGTCTGATGATGATGGCAGGTCACAGTCTGATGATGATGACAGGTCACAGTCTGATGATGGAGGCAGGTCACAGTCTGATGATGATGACAGGTCACAGTCTGATGATGATGACAGGTCACAGTCTGATGATGGCAGGTCACAGTCTGATGATGATGGCAGGTCACAGTCTGATGATGACAGGTCACAGTCTGATGATGATGACAGGTCACAGTCTGATGATGGCAGGTCACAGTCTGATAATGGAGGCAGGTGCGGGTTTCCGAGGGGTACATTCCATGCCCCGTCCTTTGCCACACTTCTTTGTTGACTTTGTCTGACCACAGCATTAACATGTGCCTCAGATAGGTGTCAGCCAACGTTTTCCTTTTCCTGCATTATTGGGGTGTTTCCCCACCTTGCGGACCTCTGCAACGAGAACGATGGAAATTTTGCCCCCCCCCCCCCCCCCCCCCCCCCCCTCCCCCTCCCCCCCCCCCCCCCCCCCCCCCCCCCCCCCCCCCCCCCCAAAAAAAAAAAAAAAAAAAAAAAAAAAAAACCGCTCAGTGTTGCAGCTGTGCTGATTTTTTTTTTAGAGGCCCTGGTGATTTCCGCAGCACAAAGGCGTCTCGTTCCTTGCCTGTAGACTCCATGTGTGCCCCCCCCCCCCCCCTCCCCCTTTTTCAACCCCCAGTTATGCCCAACCTGCTGTCTACTACACCGCTTAAATGCACAAATGCACAAAGCCCCTGATTTTGTCCGCAGATCACAAAGGCGTCTCGTTCCTTGCCTGTAGACTCCATGTGTGCCCCTCCCCGTTCCCTCCCCTGTAGTCCCTTTTTTAGCCTTTTTCAATGCCCAAAGGACCTGACCTCCTTAGTTGATTTTCCACTAATTGTCACAGGAATTTCAGTCAGCAGTCATTTTCTTCTTTTTTTTTTTTTTTTTCGCCTTCATTAGTTCTGTTTTCCTCTCGTTGATCACGAGCCTTTTTCTTCCATCCTGATTTCCTTGCAAAGCAGATGGTCTTTGTCATTTAGATATAGCTGTGTAAGAAAAAAAAAGCATATACCCAAAGATGCTGGCGGGGGCCCAGAAAAGTACTGTCCTCAAATGCCAAACCAGTCAGCCGGAAGCAATCTTGTTCCACCCTTGGAAGCCTGCGCTGTGCTCACATAGGGTACGAATGGGGCGATCCATTAAGCCATCAAGGGTGATAACTACTTCCTGGCAGATGCTATCGTGTGGCCACCGGATACGACACAGCAGAACCTCCATGGAAGTCCATGGAAGCGCCCCCACGTAGGCATCAGCCTGTGCGATTGCAGAGCCCACCTCCGAAAAACGCCACCTCCAAGCGAAATGCGGCGCACATCCTACAGCCACACTCGTTGCCGTTCCGTTTGCAGGTGAAAACAGTATCACTCCACACTCACAGCCAAGCTTGGCCATAAGATCGTGCGTGCCATCTGAAGAGAGTCCTGGGTTGCAGTCTTTCCCGCTGTCAACAGGACTTTCTCTGTGGCCACTGGCCTTTCCTCAGAGTCAGCCAAAAGCCAGACAAGGAAAAAAAACAGACACCCGAAGCTGCCAGTGGGACCCAGGAGAAATGCTGTCCTCAACTGTCGAACCAATTGGCATGGTGGGATCGGCAGTGATTTGTTTTTCCTCTTCCTTTGTTCTCTTTTTCTCGTTTTGATCCTGAGCCATTTTTCCTGCTAATATTCTTGCCAAGCGAGTGGTCTTGTCCTTCATTTAGATGGAGCTCTGTAAGACGGCTGCCAACTGACAATATTCAGCTGACCGCCAACTGACATTATTCAGCTGACAATATTCAGCTGACCGCCAACTGACAATATTCAGCTGACCGCCAACTGACAATATTCAGCTGACCGCCAACTGACAATATTCAGCTGTGTTCTTGGAGTCTATTACATTCTATTGTGTATTGACCCAGTGGACGGAAGAGAATGGATTCAACGCCCATCTCGCGCTGAAGTGGATGAAGAGATAAGTGATTGCTCGTTCATTTTCGTTTTCCTGAAGAAGATCTAATCGGTCGAAAAACGCGTCGTGTTTTGTCTTGCGATTCGTTTGTCTTTTTTTTTTTTTTTTTTTTTTTTTTTTTTTTTGCGGTGCGCTTTTACTAACATTTAAAATTTGTTTAGATTTCCGTCTGCAGTCGCTTCACTTTGCAACTAGATGCATTACGTCAACGTGTAAAGCAGGAGTTGCCAGATTTGAATATTTAAAGTTGCCGTAGCACACACCGGAAAACAGCAAAACATGTTTGTTTTCACAGACGTCTTACCATCTTTCCACATACTTATTTTATAACTATATTAATGTACGAACGTAACAGAAGCGAATTACCTGCTGAAGGTGGAAAGCACGATAACATTCCACAACAGCCGCGTATTTGTGGTAACTGTTAGACTGATATCATGAGAGATCAGTTTCATTTCATGAAGGAGTGCTTAAAGTTTACAGAACTTTGTCATAAGTTTATTCCAAGAAAATAGCATAAACCGATGTCTGTTTTTGATCTTTCCGATCTGTTCAAAACACAGCGCTGAACATTCAACCTAAGCGGCACAATTTTAAAGAAATGAAAGGTAGTGTGATGATCCGTTCCTTTCTTTATACAACACTAAAATGCTTACATGCTGTATTTATATTTACCGTGGGCGCATTCCGTATTATGTGTCAATTCGCCAACTGAAAATGTGTGTGCGTGTGTGTGTGTGTGTGTGTGTGTGTGTGTGTGTGTGTGTGTGTGTGTGTGTGTGTGTGTGTGTGTGTGTGTGTGTGTGTGTGTGTGTGTGTGTGTGTGTGTGTGTGTGTGTGTGTGTGTGTGTGTGTGTGCGTACGTCTACGTGCGTGTGTGTGTGTGTGTGTGTGTGTGTGTGTGTGTGTGTGTGTGTGTGTGTGTGTGTGTGTGTGTGTGTGCGTGCGTGTGTGTGTGT
>JADBJO010001888.1:192500-205000 GCA_016801955.1 Conus betulinus
CATTAGAACGATTTGGTTGTTTGGTTGTTTACATTGCTTTGTATGGCGTTACTGTCTGGTGCACATAGATGTCTGATGTGGCCAGTAAACTGCAGTGCAAACTATGGCAATGAGTTTCGACTCTTCAAACCACACCTGTGTGATTGCAAGGGAGTAGTGGAGGGGAATTAGGGAGAAGGCGTACATCACGTGTATGATCTACGTACGTACAGTCACGAAAAAGATCCCCCCCCCCCCCCCCCCCCCCCTCCCCCCCCCCCCCCCCCCCCCCCCCCCCCCCCCCCCCCCCCCCCCCCCCCCCCCCCCCCCCCCCCCCCCACTTACAGTACCCCCCCCCCCCCCCCCCCCCCCCCCCACCCCCCCCCCCCCCCCCCCCCCCCCCCCCCCCCCCCCCCCCCCCCCCCCCCCCCCCCCCCCCCCCCCCCCCCCCCCCCCCCCCCCCCCCCCCCCCCCCCCCACCCCCCCCCCCCCCCCCCCCCACCCCACCCACCCCCCCCCCCCCCCCCCCCCCCCCGCCCCCCCCCCCACCCCCCCCCCCCCCCCCCACCCACCCACCCCCCCCCACCCCCCCCCCCCCCCCCCCCCCCCCCCACCACACACACACATACGCACCTTTCCCTAACGCCTCCATCCCCCTACTTTCGCGCATCACACACACACACACACACACACACACACACACACACACACACACACACACACACACACACACACACACACACACGCATAGGCGCGCGCGCGCACACACGCACGCACGCACGCACGCCCACCCACCCACCCGCTCTCCCCCCTCCCTTCACCACACACACATACACTTTTTGCTAGACATGTGACGAGTTGGGACATTTAAGGAGGGGTGGGACGTGGGAGGAATGAAGTCATGCATTGGCCTTCTCCTTGAAAAAAAAAAAAGAAGAAATAAAGGGTAGGTGGGTGGTGGTGGTGATGGAAATGGAAGCAGAAGATATCCATTAAAATGACTGTAACTCCAGTCCCTGATATATTCCATTATCCAGCTGAAAAAGCAAAGCTACGTCACCATTGCAGACTTAATCAACGCACTCGCACGAATTGAAGGGTGAAGGAAAAATTGTGTAGATTGCAAAATTTATTCTACTCATCATCAGCACCAGCAGGACTTGTACCACCATTTTGTGGATTTCTAAAAAGCGTTCGACAGAGTGTGGCATGCAGCCTCATGGATGACCTTGAGACTGTACAACGCCAACACCAATCTGATCAGGACCATAGAGTTCATCCACGATAAGGCCACCAGTGCAGTCTTCCTCAATGGCACTACAGGAGGCTAGTTCAGGACAACTGTTGGAGCGAGGCAAGGCTGTTCACTCTCACCCACTCTATTCAACATTTACCTGGAGAGAATGATGACTGGCGCATTGGAGGGACATCAAGGCTCAGTACGCATTGGTGATAGGATAGTAACAAAGCTATGCTTTACTGATGACATCGACGGTCAAGCAGGAGAAGAGCAGGAACCAGCCAACCTACCAGAACGCCTTGACAAATGGTCTGCTGCATTCGGCGTGGAGATCAGCGCCGTGAAAGACAAAACTTGTGACAAAAAAAAAACAAACAAAAAAAAACAAACAAACAAAAAAAAAAAAACGGCAGCAGCACAAGCATCGCTATCAAGGGAGACCAAAACTAAAGACAGTTCAGAGCTTCAAGTACCTCGGGGCAGTTGCTTCAGATGAGGGATCAAAACCTGAAGTGCAGTCCAGAGTTGCGCAAACGAAACAGCCTTAGCCAGAGTAAGACCCATCTGGAATGACAGAAATAATATCACAGTCAGTTCCAGGATCAGACTGATGCGTTCCTGGTCATTGCCGGATTTCTCTATGCCTGTAAAACGTGGACTCTGACAGTTGGACGTGAGAGAGAGATTCAGGCATTAGAGATGAGATGCTTCCTCAAGATCCTTGGCATCTCATACAAAGACCACATTACCAACTTACATGTCTAGACCAGGGTAAAGCAAAACATTTGTCCAAAGTGTAAAAAAAGGAAGATGAGATGTTATGGTCATACATCAAGATCAACTGGACTTGCCAAAACCATTCTACAAGGAACAGTGCGAGGAGGCAGAAGGAGAGGAAGACAGAGAAAGAGATGGGAGGACAACATCAGTGCGTGGACTGGCCTCTCACATTCAGCAACTGCCTAAGACGAGTCTGAAAACCGGGAGGAGTGGAGGAAGCTGGTTGCGAACTCTTCTGTGGCGCCCCAGTGGACTTCAGGACTCTGGGACAGGTGACAGGTGATAGGACAGGTGAATGACGTCATGAAAAACGGATGGTAACAGCAGAGTTCAGCATGTTTGATGACACGTCATGAAATATGGACAGGAACAGAGCAGAGTTCAGCGTGTTTGATGACACGTCATGAAATATGGACAGGAACAGAGCAGAGTTCAGCGTGTTTGATGACACGTCATGAAATATGGACAGGAACAGAGCAGAGTTCAGCGTGTTTGATGACACGTCATGAAATATGGACAGGAACAGAGCAGAGTTCAGCGTGTTTGATGACACGTCATGAAATATGGACAGGAACAGAGCAGAGTTCAGCGTGTTTGATGACACGTCATGAAATATGGACAGGACCAGAGCAGAGTTCAGCGCGTGTTTGATGACACGTCATGAAATATGGACAGGAACAGAGCAGAGTTCAGCGTGTCTAATGACACGTTATGAAATATGGATGGGAACACACATAGAGGTCCGTGTACTTTCACCCCCTCTACCAACTCCATGGACATCGCTCCGTTCTCCCGGTGTGACAGGCCCGAATCACTCAGTGAGAGACGAAGTACCATGGTCAGTACGACGTTCAGCAGTTCTCGCTGTGAAAATGACCGCAGGGCCTGTGCGTGACGCCTTTGCAGCGTACATATACAGCACTAGTCCAGCCCATGGGGATCACACTATCTTCCGCTACAAAACACTACCCAGTTACGCTGAAAACACAACAAAGGGAAAGTATCACGGGGAAACGTGATGGGGCACTCAAAGGGGGTGATTTGAATCAACTTCAGCATACAGGAAAAATCATTTTGGAGTACTGTCCCTTGAGTTCCCACCCCCCCACCTTACTCCCCCACCCCCGCAAAAAAAAAAAATAATGGAATTTAAAAACAAAAAGAAAAGAAAGAAGAAAAGAAAGAGGAAGGGAGGAAGTAAGGAGGAATAGGGGGAAGACGAAGAAGAAGAAGAGGAACAGCCGCCGTGGCGAAGTCATTAGTGTCGCGGACTCCCGGCTGGGAGATTGTGGGTTCGATTTCCATTAGAGTCGTGTTGATTTTTCTGCACCGACTGGCTCCTACCCAGAGTAGAATTTGTTACGGGCGAAGTTGGGAAGACTGGCACCACATAGTCGAGTTTCATCCACTTAATGGATGCGTCTCTGAGAGTATTGCTCAAATTTCCTGTCCAACACTGCAGGTGTTTGTATTTTTCAGGCCTGGTTGACGCCTGGATGTATTATGAAAGTAAGCGTAGAGTACAGCCCTGTCATGCAGTCTCAGACCGGAACGGAAATCCATAGCATCAGCTTCAGCATCCTCATTCTCATCGATCAGCTTTAAAAAAAAGTTTCAAATACTGTGGCCTTTTATGCCCTGGTCTGATGGTGACCTCAGTATCGATGTCCTCTCCACGTCTGTGGCCTTGGTATGGTTCCCTTGGGGTCACCGGTATTGGCAAATCCATGCAGGCTGTTGTTGGACATACGTGGTGGCGCCCTCCGGAGGGAGAGCTCACCCACGCCGGCTCCGGAACTAAGAAGTTATTGTCGTCAGTAGGGGGCTTAGTAGGTGGTGTCCTGCGTATGTTAGATCAGAACAGGCGCCACTGAACACCACCGAAGTGACCCGGCAGCAGTGCAAAGTCTCCTCCTTTGGGTTGCCTCTTGACGACTTGACATTGACTGCTCCCTGTGGATTGCCGGTGCCGCGGCTGTGGCGGGTCAGGTTGGGCTGTGGCTGTGGACGGGGGTGTCGGATTGAGCAGCTTGAGTGCACTGCCACAGAGGTGACACAGAAAAATGGGACAGAAAAAAAAAGGAGAAGAAAAGGAAGAAGGAGAGGAGGAGGAGAGAAGAAGGAAGAGAAGGATAAAGGTCATGATGAAGAATATCGTGATGTTGTTGATGATGATGATGATGATATGATGATGATGATGATGATTCTTTTTTTAAATTTTGCACTTGTTTATTAAGGGTCCATGTTGGTGATGATGATGATGATGATGATGATGATGATGTTGATGATGATGATGATGATGATGATGATGATGATGATGGTGAAGGAAAAAGGGAAGGACGGGTAGTAGTTGACGACAACTGAATGTTAGCACAAAAATGGTTCGTTGGTGCTGACTTGTTGTTGTTCTTAAAGTCGTTGTTGTCGTGATCCATACAATCATCATGGTTATCCCAATCCTCGTGACCATCATCATCATCATCATCATGATCATCATCATCATCATCATCACCATCATCATCGTTATCATCACTGTCAGGCAACACAGATAATCTCTCCGGGAGCTGTGAGTGGTTGGTATAGGAATGGACACTGTAAGCTACACAATCACCGCCACCACCACAACCATCATCATCACCACCACCACCATCATCATCATCATCATCATCATCATCACCATCATCATTATCGTTATTATCACTGTCAGACAACACAGATAATCTCTCCAGGAGCTGTGAGTGGTTAGTATAGGAACGGACACTGTAAAGCTACACACAATCACCGCCACCACCACCACCACCACCACCACCATCATCATCATCAACATCACCATCATCATCATCAACAACATCATCATCATAGTCATTTTCACTGCGGACGACACAGCTAACGTCCCCACATGCTGTGGGTGGTTTATTACAGTGTTGGGTCATCATGGCTAAAAACGCGGAGCAGCGACCACGCTCAGATGACGTCATGGCATCAACGTCACACATGGTGAACAGTGGAGAGGACCCCGACATGACGTTCACTTCTGCGTCCGTGATTCGATTGAATGACTGCTTGAGACAGACCTGTTGGCATCGTTATCGAAAAATCAAGAAAATGATAATAGATGATGAATAAACAAACAAACAAGTCGACGGCTTAGAGCCAAAATGGTATATCTTTTATCTTTAGATGAACGTTTTTTTTTTTTTTTTTTTCAATGTAAATGTATGCTTACAAAACATTCTTGTTACCATCAATAAGATTACCACATTTTTTGTGTGTGCCAAAACTGTATTTCGGTACAATTTTCTAATCGAAACGCTATGATCAACAGATCTTCGCGCAAATTGTTTATAGTATTTAGAAGATACGTAATAGTGAAAAGGAAACATTTACAGAAATCATATTTGGTACAATTGTTCAGTCAAAATATGTGAAGGTAATTAGTTCTAAAAAATATAAAAGAAAAAATACATGTTTTCTGCAGACTAAAAACAGATTATGTCTGCCTTTTTTCTTGCCAAAGTCAGTTATTTTTACAGTAATTTATTTTAATCTAAATCTAATCTAAAGAAACCCCATTCCTTTTCGGCTCAGAAATCAAACATGTACAATATGTGCTGGCCCAGTCTCTTCCTGTGGCACGGATTGCCAGTAAAATCGAACTATTTGGTTGAAAGTTTGCAATGGAAACAGACTAAATGGACATTTGTGAGGGTCATGGGATGGATAACAGAATTTATGTGCTTGTGTGTGTGTGTGTGTGTGTGTGTGTGTGTGTGTGTGTGTGTGTGTGTGTGTGAGAGAGAGATGGAAGTGACTGATGGAATAAAGTAACAAATTCCTACAGCCTTAATGCCGCACATATAATGCAAGGTGATGTCGGGGAAAATTCCTGGCACCCTAATGACATACACATGCATACCTGCTTTGAGGAGAGGGGGAGGGGTAAAAACTGATGTGGTATCCACTGTCGGCTGGGTTATAAACTTTTTTTTTTTTTTTTTTTTTTTTTTTTGCTGTCCCAACCTCTGCGCCACCTCAGAGGCAGTGCTCCCACGCCGCTCATTCCGACACCCCGTCCACAGCCACATCCCGGTCGGCCCCGCCACAGCCCCGGCACCGGCAGTCCACAGGGAGCAGTCAATGTCAAGTCGTCAAGAGGCAACCCAAAGAGGAGGAGACACTGCACTGCTGCCGAGTCACTTCAGTGGTGTTCAGCGGCGCCTGTTCTGATCTAACATACGCAGGACACACCTACTACTAAGCCCCTACTGACAACAATAATTGCTTTAGTCGCGGAGCCGGCGTGAGTGAGCTCTCCCTCCGGGGGGCGCCACCACGTCCGTCCAACAACAGCCCCCATGGACTCGCCGATACCGGTGACCTCGACGGAACCAAACGAAGGCCACAGACGTGGAGAGGACATCGAATTTGAGTCACCATGAGAGCAGGGCATGAAGGGCCACAGAATTTGAGACTTTTTTTTTTTATGCTGATCGATGAGAATGAGGATGATGATTAAGGTGATGCTACGGATTTCCATTTCGGTCTGAGACTACATGACAGGGCTGTACTCTACGCTTCCTTTCATAATATCTCCCGGCGTCAACCAGGCCCGAGAGATACAGACACCTGCAGTGTTGGTCAGGAAATTTGAGCAGCACTCTCAGAAACGCATCCATTAAGTGGATGAAAAACTCGACTGCGTGGTCCCCAGTCTTCCCAACTGAGCCCGCAGCAAACTCAACTCTGGGTAGGAGCCGGCCGGGGCAGAAAAACCCACATGACTTCTGATGGGATTCGAACCCACGACCTCCCAGCCGGGAGTCCGCGACGCTAACCACTTCGCCACGGCGGCTGGTGGGTTATAAACTTGATTTGGTAACGTAGTGTTGCTTATAGCCCAGATGACTGCGAAGGGCCATATCATGGCTGTCAACGCGTTAAAGTCAACTCACAAGTCGTTTTTAAAAGAAAACCATCCACACCACCCTTTAAAATGCACCTAAATTCACACAAGAAATTTTGTTAAATATCCTTCTTTTGTAACATCTTAGACTAGGTGAAACATGTTGATCTTTTTCGGAAACTCTGAACTGCTATGACACACTTCAAGCACTCGCCCACAACAGTCGGTGATGGTGATAACTAGTGCAGCGTTCGTGGTGTTGTCCAAAGAAAGCGCCATCGCCAGAGGGTTCAAAATCATTTCATTGCACAAATCTTACGTGGCGCTAACTAGAATACATTTCTTACTGATTTCCACGTTCCTATTGTTGTTAAAATCGTTGTTACCCACCACCACACCACCACCACCATCCCTTCTCAAAACACACACACACACACACACACACACACACACACACACACATATATATATATATAAAACAAGTGCAGTCTAACAATTGTTCATGTATCCCTGACACTTTTTTCCCTTTGAATCTTTACCAAGTCATTAATACAATGATGGAGGAATTGTTAGCCTGCACTTGTTTTCTCTCACTACTAAATTCTTCTACATATTGGTTGGTAAATCAGTGGAAGATTGCATCTCTTACGAGATCCAAGTAAAGGCTGTTCTGTACAATTCTTAGATGTTGAACATGCTTGGCTTATTTAGCTGTCGAGCTGGTCACTCTGACTGTTGAGACTTTTTGACCTCCCTTGCATCCTTAAATGGATCCTCAAACATAGGCTTAAAGGTTTACTCTCATATCTTACACATGATTTTTTTTTTTTTTTTTCAGCAACTGATTTCTTTACCACACTTTCTTTATGTTTTATTTTTCTTCTCTTCATTGGCTGCTTTGGGTGCTGTTGAATTCCATTTTGAACCCTTGGTGGTGAGAATGCCCCGGAATTGTGGACAGTGGTGTATCTCTATCTGACACTAAGGGACTACAGACAGACAATCCATGCAGTGGACGAAAGGCCTTGGAGCAGGCAATATGAATAGTTCCTGTCGTCAAGGTAGGTTACGATGGTCTCCATGGCCTGTTAGTAAGGGTTTTTATATTTAAAACAGATATTTCTTGACTTTTCTTTGTCATGTTTTAATCCCATACACACACACACACACACACACACACACACACACACACACACACACACACACACACACACACACATTTTTCCTTGGAATCTTTGCCGAATCATTAATATGATGATGGAGGAATTGTCAGTCTGCGCTTGTTTTCTCACACTAAATTATTCTACATGTTATTGCTTGGTCAATCAGTGCGAGATAGCATCTCTTACCAGATCCATGTCAATGCTATCCTGCACAATTCTTAGCTGCTGAAAATGCGTGGGTTTTTAAACAGTTGAGCTAATCACTCTGACTGTTGACACCTTTTGATCTCCCTTGCATCCTTAAATGGATCCTCAAGCATAGGCTCAAAGATTTACCCTTATATCTTTCATACATGATTTTAAGTTTCAAAATGGAGTGACTGAGGGTGGAAAATGAAGCAAATATTGAAAAGAGAGGAAGTAGTTAGTTTGCCGCCAAGGACACAGACAGAGTGCAGGACTAGACACAATGCATTTCAATCTCTTGGGTCTTCTTCAGGTGGAAACAAATCACATTTAGGACAGTGACAAGAACAAGAGACCACTAAGTTGCTTCTCGTTAAATTTTACATGACTTTAGTTTTTAAGCAACTTATTTTTTTACTACACTTTTCTTTTCGCTTTACATTTCTACCCTTCCCTGGCTGCTTTGGGGTGCTGTTGGATTCCGTTTTTTTTTTTTTTTTAACCCTTTGCGGTGATAATACCATGGAACCCTAGACTGTGGAATCTATATTTGACGTCAAGGTGCTACAGACATAAACGTGCTAAAGGCCTCAGAGCAGACAGTAATCAAGATGGGTTAAGATGCTCTCCATAGTGTGCTAGTGAAAGAATTTGTAATCATGACATATTTCCCTGACTTTTCATTACAATTTTCTTTAATCCCCCCCCACCCCACCGCACCCCCACCTTTTTTTTTTTCCTTCGAGCCTTTACGAAGTCATTAATACACTGATGGAGAACTTGTTAACCTGTTCTTGTTTTCTCTCGCTACCTATTTCTTCTACCTATTGCTTGGTCAATCAGTGGGAGAGTGCATCTCTTACGAGATCCAAGTAAACACTATCGTGCACAAATCTAAGCTGCTGAAAATGCAGTTATTTAACAGTTGAGCTGACTGTTGACACTTTTTGATCTCCCTTGCATCCTTCAATGGATCCTCAAGCATAGGCTCAAGATCTGCCCTTATATTTTATAAACGATTTTAGTCTTTCAGAAACTTATTTCTTTACTATATACTTTCTTTCGCTTTACTTTCTACACTTCGCTTGCTGCTTTGGGGTTCTGCTGGATTCTGTGTTTGAACCCTTGGTCGTGATAATAGCATGATGTATCGCTATTTGATGCCAAGGGATCATAGACACACAAGCAGCCGTATCTCTCTAACGACTCCGATCCAACAGACAAAAGGCCACGGAGCAGGCGATATGAATGAAAGTTCTGTCTTCAAGATGGGTTAGAATGGTATCCACTGGCCATTAGTGACGGATTTAAAACATTTCCCTGACTTATCATTGCCATTTTCTTTAACTTTTTTTCGAATCTTTGCCAAGCCATGAATTTAATGATGGAGGAATTGTTAGCTTCCACTTGCCTCTCACTACTAAAGTGTTCAATACACACACACACACACACACACACACACACACACACACACACACACACACACACACACACACACACATATATATATATATATATATATATATATATATATATATATATATATCAAAAATACCACTAAAATGTCTAATAAAATCTTAAAATGCTTGACCCCTTGGGGAGCAACATCTGTTAAAAAATAGGATGGTAAAAGGAAGTTTTAAAATCGACAGCTCTGTTTCGAGCGCTGACAAAGAAAAGTCAAGAAATATCTGTTTTGAGCCTATGCTTGAGGATCCTGACGAGAGCCAGCGCTCGAAACAGAGCTGTCGATTTTAAAACTTCCTTTTACCATCCTATTTTTTAACAAATATATATATATATATATATATATATATATATATATATATATATATATATATATATATATATATATATATGCATATTGAAGGTCTATAGTGAACACCTAGGTTGACTGCTTTTGGAGCTACGCCTTTCAGAGCTCACATATATGTTTATATTGACAAACAGACTGTCAGGTTGAAGAACATCTTCCAAACACGCAGATCGTCTGTGTTGGTAGATAACATTACCACATACAACATAATTGTATCCAGCTAATTCTGTTAAACTGCCCGAAAGTAAACCTTTCACACCAATACACAAGAACTTGAGTCCATCTTTGAGGACACACGCCTCACAGTCTTATGTGTCACAAAGTGTTTACATTTCCCAGATCTTGCATACACTTTATTCCATGGCTCACTCGGTACTTTAACACAAATGTTTCTTGTTAGCTAACAACACTCAACCTGTACTTTGTTGATAAATATAAGTTGCATCAATGAATCTCGTGTGTGTGTGTGTGTGTGTGTGTGTGTGTGTGTGTGTGTGTGTGTGTGTGTGTGTGTGTGTGTGTGTGTGAGAGAGAGAGAGAGAGATTGAGAGAGAGCATGTGCATTCCGTGTACGTGTGTGTGTGTGTGTGTGTGTGTGTGTGTGTGTGTGTGTGTGTGTGTGTGTGTGTGTGTGTCTAACTGAACACAGCAAATATGTATTAATTAGTATAAAAAAAACACACGAAGTAATGCATACATATAGTTATAGAACATTTGTGCAGGAATATACACTCACACGTAATTTAATCTCTCCTTTTATTGACTTATGAAAATAATGAATAATCCGTATAACATCAGTAATACATGTCTTTGACAAGCTGAGGCAAAAAAAAAAATAACAAGAAGAAGTTGTATCAGAGTGAAATACTTACAAAATACAAGGTGATAAACACCATCAGTAAGGCACTTCAGTGAAAACAAAGTATAGTTCAGCAACTGAAATCAGTGTGAATGGTTCCACACATATGCACGCTCATATCAAATGGAAACATTTCAAACTTTCATAGCTTTCTGAAGGATGAGTAGAATCGTTATACAGTCTGGTACTTGAGGTTTTCTCTCTCAGACAATCAAACGAAAGTCTAAAATTTCAACAGTTACTTGGAAAAATAAAATCTGAAACGTTTTCCAACGCTTTTTTTGTCCATCTTTGGCGCTCTTTCAGTTAATAACAAAATCAAGCAGATTGTTCAGTCTCTGCCTCTACCCCCCCTCCTTCCCACGTCCTCTCCACTCCCCTATCCCGTTGTATAATCATACCTGTACCTTTTTTTCTTCAGTTACAATACCAGCAGACCATGGGTACTACAAATTTCAGGTCGTCGTGAGACAACTCGCCATCGAATACCCCGCACTGTGTCTGAAACACTCGATGGTCATCAGAGGAACCTCTTTTGATCTCACCCATGCAACATTCCTGGCACTGTGTCCCCTATTGACAATATCATTTGCGGTTATTCGCGGTCTCAGAGTTCTTCAGCGTTCCCTTCTTCTGAGACGCCACGACAACGGCCATCTAAAGATATTGCCCATGATATTGCTGACTCAGAGGACCTCAGAACAAACTCACCATGGACATGAGAGTGGAGGGAAAATGGAAAATGATATCACCATGTGGGCAGGTCACACAGAACTACAGAATCTGACATTTGAAAAAAAAAAAAAGAAGAAAGAAAAAGCTTATCTGCTATTCAGATATTTCTACTAACACAAATTAACGAAGGCTCTGTTTTTCAAATGATAAATTTTCATCAGGTATCATTAAAAGTAAAAAATCTAAATCAAGGTGTTCAATCCGACACGTTTTAAAAGGTATACACTCCTAAGGAATATTCACAGCAAATATTAATTAAACAACACGATAGGGTTGTTTTAAAGAATTCATTTTAAGCAACACTACGGGCTTTGTTTTTTAAAAAAAAAAAAAAAACCCATAAGATGCTAAGCTGTAAGTATATTTGAAATCAATATACACGGAACATTTGAATACAAAAATCTAACTCTAAATGCAATACCTAATGGCTTCCACGTGGATGCATCAGTATTACATAACAAACTCCTCTTGCTACCTTCAAAGTCAAACTGAATAGAAACATTAGCGAAGCAAAATTTCAACAACAAAAAAAAAGAAAGAAAAGAAAAGAAAACAAATAGAACAAAGCTCAGACCGAACCAAAGCACGTTTACACTCTGCTTTTCAATGAGATCATCGAAAGCCAAGCTTGACTGGTAAGACATTCCCCTACCAACGCCGGAGCAACAACTCTACATCAGTTAACAGAATTCCACCGCTCAAGCACTGATGAAGAAACCGGCGAAGATGCTGAAGACATCCCCGTATATTTTGCCGGCTGAGTTGGTCTGCGTCCTCACCAGAACCTGATCGCCTTCCTTCAGGGTCAGAACCAGACCGTTGGAAGCCTGAAAGGTCAA
>JADBJO010001888.1:207500-212500 GCA_016801955.1 Conus betulinus
CAATACAGTGCAGCACAATGCAATGCAATTCAACGCAATACTACATAATACTATACAATATAGCACAAACACACAACACAACACAACACAACACACAACACAATGCAATGCAACACAAGACAAGACAGGACAAGATAAAACAATACAACACAATACAATTCAGTACAACAATACAGCTCAATGCAGTGCTGGTACCTCCCTCTCACCTTGTTGGTCAGCACAGAGTCAAACACCATGGGTTCTGTTGCTGTGGAATTTCTTTCCAGACCGTTCTCCAAGTTGAGCAGTGAAGGACACACGGCAGGAATCTATCATCATCATCATCATCATCATCATCATCATCATCATCATCATCATCATCATCATCATCACTGTCATCATCATTATCATCATCATCATCATCACTGTCATCATCATCATTAGGCTACGACATAAACAAGTACAAGCATGAAAAGATGAGAACAGAATAATAACACATGAATGAAAAATATTGACCCAAAGAAAACACACACACACACGCGCGCGCGCGCATAGACGCAAAACCAAATTTCTTGTTCAAGTTTACTGCCAACGAAAAAAGTAAATGATGCACAAAACATGTAGATAAGGAGACAGACAGATAGACCGACAGACAGACAGATAGATAGACGTACAGACCGACAAATACATAAAGAGATCGATTGATCGGTCGATAGGTAGATAGATAGATAGACAGACAGACAGACAGAGACAGATACACAGACAGACAGATAGATATACAGACAGACAGAAATTCAGACCGATAAATAGACAGACCGACAGACAGAGAGATAGATAGACGTACACACAGATCAAGAAAATGGCCACAACCCCATTTGAAGGGATGTGAGTTATAAACAGCTCATATAAACAAGATATATACCTATCACTAAAATACAAACATCCACATCATCAAGAAATGTTACAAGGAATCTTGCTTTGTATCTATACAAGTCTTTCAAAAGGAGGAGTGATTTCACATATGTAAGAGAGAGAGAGAGAGAGAGAGAGAGACAGACAGACAGACAGACAGAGACAGACAGACAGACACAGACAGACAGACAGACAGACAGAGAGACAACAGACAGAGACAGACAGACAGACAGACAGACAGACAGACCATCATAGGACTTCAGCTGGTCCTTCAGTTGTCTGTTCTCCACAATCAGAGTCTCTGAGAATAGAAAGAAAAAAAATGTATACAATAAGTAAATTATCAACAAAACAGAAAATACCCGAAAACTTCGTGCCTCTGTGAGAATAGAAAGGAAAAAAAGACAGTGTAAATACAATAAGTAAATTGATCAATAAACCGAAAATACCTGAGAACTTCGTGTCTCTCTGAGAATAGAAAAAAAAGTGTAAATACAATAATTAAACTGATCAATAAACAGAAAATACCTGCGACTTTCGTGTCTCTGTGAAAATAGAAACGAAAAAAAGACAATGTAAACACAATAAGCAAATTGATCAATAAACAGATAATACCTGAGAACTTCGTGTAACTACTATCTGCCACTTCCGTTCACACCATCCCACGCCAAGACCACACTGCGATAGCCAAGTCAAACTAACCCACCCCTCTGTGTTCCACTTCAACCCACCATAAAGACTCTCATTTCAACGTCACCAAACTCCATTCCGCGCAGTAAGCATCACGCTTTACTATACCCCCCACTCCACCCCACTGAATTACTCCTACCCCACTACATTGTACTACACCCACTCCACTAAACACTAATTGACTGCATCTCAATCTGCAACAGCCTACTTTACCATACCGACTCACCTATACCCACTTTTTTATTACATCCGTTTCAGTATACCCCACTCTATTATACCCACTATTCTACTGCACTACTTCTACTTTATTACATCCCACTACATTATTTCTACTTTATTAAATAAGAATAATGATAATAATGAAGACTTATATAGCGCCTATTCTCGGCTAGAGACCAAGCTCTAAGCGTTTTACAATCCACACTCGTTTACACAACGGGCTGCCTACCTGGGTAGTGCCGACTGTAGAGCTGCCAGCTGGCGCTTCATTCAGTCGTTTCCCGTGTCATCCAGTCAATGTTGTCCAATATCGTTCACTCATATCCTTACTTCCTTCATTCTTTCCATTTCTCGCGCAGGGTGCATGCTATGTGTAACGTGTCATCCATACCAACGGCCAAACTGGCCTTCTCTTCCAAAAGTTGGTGATGTGATTTTACGTGTGTGCAAGATGTTATGCGTGCGTTCACACACAGAACCTCGGTTTTGAATCTCATTCGAAGGACTGTATGGGAAATGGAATCAGAACCAATGTTAACTCCGCGGGAAAAATCCGCCTGTACCGAAACGGCCCGGCGGAGATTCGAACCCCTCGACCCCAGGATCACGAGTCTGGCGTTCTTCCAGCTGAGCTATTCCGGCCACCGGAAAATCCCACTCCATTATTTCCACTTTATTCTATCCCACTCCATTATTTTCACTTCATTCTATTCCACTCCATTATCTCCACTTTATTATATCCCACTCCATTATTTTCACTTTATTATATCCCACCCATTATTTTCACTTTATTATATCCCACTCCATTTATTTCCACTTTATTCTATCCCACTCCATTATTTCCACTTTATTATATTCCACTCCATTAAATCCCACTCCATTATTTCCAGTTTATCATATCCCACTCCACTTCATCCACTTTATTATATCCCATTCCATTATTTCTACTTTATTATATCCCACTCCACTTCATCCACTTTATTATATCCCACTCCATCATTTCCACTTTATTAAATACCTTCCATTGTTCCCACTTTATTAAACCCCACTCCATTATTTCCACTTTATTAAATCCCACTCCATTATTTCCACTTTATTAAATCCCACTCCATTTATTTCCACTTTATATATCCCACTCCATTATTTTTACTTCGTTATATCCCACTCCACTTCATCATTCCCTTTCTTATATCCTACTCAATTCTTTCCATTTTATTAAATCCCATTCCATTATTTCCACTTTATTGCATCCCAATCCATTGTCTCCACTCTATTAAATCCCACTCCATTATTTCCACTTTATTATACCCCACTCCATTATTTCCACTTTATTCTATCCTATTCCATTATTTCCACTTTATTAAATCCCACTCCATTATTTCCACTTTATTATACCCCACTCCAGTATTTCCACTTTATTCTATCCTATTCCATTATTTCCACTTTATTAAATCCCACTCCATTATTTCCACTTTATCATACCCCACTCCAGTATTTCCACTTTATTCTATCCCGCCCACTCCATTATTTGCACTTTATTCTATCTCACTCCATTATTTCCACTTTATTATACTCCACTCCAGTATTTCTACTTAATCATGGCCCCACTCATCACCTTCCATATGCGTGTTGTTTGAATCGAGAATGGCTACGAACCCCCCTGCAGCTAAAAAGGCTCGAGTTGGTATGGGGCGACACCTCAAGGTGTGTGTGTGTGTGTGTGTGTGTGTGTGTGTGTGTGTGTGTGTGTGTGTGTGTGTGTGTGTGTGTGTGTGTGTGAAGAAGTTCTGCCTGTTAGGCCTACTGGGTATTACATTGTGTTCACAGCATTTTTTTTTTGTTTATGTTTTTTACGTTTTTCCGTAATGTATAAGGTTTTTGGGGCAAGAATAACGGAAAAAAAGTACTGTTCAATATGGGAAGTTGTAAAAAGAGAAAAATCGGGTTGACACCTATGACATTTCTTCCACTTTACTAAATTCCATTCAATTATTTGTACTTTATTTACATCCCACTCTACTTCATCCACTTTATTATATCCCACTCCATTATTTTATTTTTCTTTATTATATCCCACTCCATTATTTCCACTTTATTAATCCCACTCCATTTCTTCCACTTTCTTCTATCCCACTCCATTATTTCCATGTTAATGTACCCCACTCCATTATTTCCACTTTATTATATCCCACTCCACTACATCTACTTTGCTATATCCCACTCCATTACATCTGTTTTATTATACCCCACTCTATTACATCCCATTTATTATATCCCACTCCACTCCACCCACTGTATTCCATCCCACTCCACTCCACCCACTGTATGACTATTCCACTCCACTACACCCACTGTATTCCATTCACTCCACTCCACCCACTGTATTACATACCACTCCACTCCACCCACTGTATTCCATTCCACTCCACTACACCCACTGTATTCCATTCCACTCCACTACATCCACTGTATTCCATCTCACTCCACTACACTCACTGTATTACTATTCCACTCCACTACACCCACTGTATTACTGTTCCACTCCACTACACCCATTGTATGACTATTCCACTCCACTCCACCCACTGTATTCCATTCCACTCCACTACACCCACTGTATGACTATTCCACTCCACTCCACCCACTTTATTCCATTCCACTCCACTACACCCACTGTTTTCCATTCCACTCCACACCACCCACTGTATTCCATTCCACTCCACTCCACCCACTGTATTCCATTCCACTCCACCCACTGTATTCCATTCCACTCCACTCCACCCACTGTATTCCATTCCACTCCACTACACCCACTGTATTCCATTCCACTCCACTACACCCACTGTATTACTATTCCACTCCACTCCACCCACTGTATGACTATTCCACTCCACTACACCCACTGTATTACTATTCCACTCCACACCACCCACTGTATTCCATTCCACTCCACTCCACCCACTGTATTACTATTCCACTCCACTCCACCCACTGTATTCCATTCCACTCCACTCCACCCACTGTATTACTATTCCACTCCACACCACCCAGTGTAATTACTATTCCACTCCACTCCACCCACTGTATTCCATCCCACTCCACTACACCCACTGTATTCCAATCCACTCCACCACGTCCATTCCACATCACCCCAATCCACCACATCCATTCCACATCATCCCAATGCACCACATCCATTC
>JADBJO010001888.1:227500-237500 GCA_016801955.1 Conus betulinus
GTGACCGGGCAGTCGGCAACGTCGTCTGAAAACTCGGTAGAGCAGACAAGAAGATCTGCTTCAGGTCAAAGCATCCTTTTCATTTCTTTCCTCGTGTTTACTTACATATGTTTTCCTACTTCTGATTGCAGCAGTGCATGTACAAATCAATAAAGGGTTTCTGGACAATCCTGTTTTTTTTTTTTCCTAACATGATATGAAAAACAACAACAAACAAAAACTACAAACTCACTCCTCATCCTTTCCCCCCCCCCCCCTTGGAATCCCCCCCCCCCCCCCCTCCCCCCCCCCCCCCCCCCCCCCCCCCCCCCCCCCCCCCCCCCCACACACACACACATGTCAACGTTCATGTTACTGGAAAGTTTCATTATTCCACAAAAAATGTATCGCTAGATCTGGTTTTCAAGTCTTAACGGTCACCGAGGTGTTCACATTCAGTGTGATCGTTTGCAGAAATTTCATTAACTTTGTGAACAGAAAGTTCCGGATGTACTTGCCTTCCTGCCAAGGGAAGTACTATATGGTATAGACAGGAAGAGTTACTCCCCTTGTGCTTCCCTTTGTGCTTCCTACTCTTCCTGAACGATACTGGATCCGCTGTTTGATGGGAATTTGCACCACGGATCTATCCCAAAATTTACGAAGTTTGATATAGGGCAACATTCTATCGTCTGACGAAGTTTTCTTGTTCGGTACTTTTGACATAATCCAGCAAAGGGACCAACACACAAACACAGATGCAGACGAATGCATAATCTCCAATGCAAAGGGAATCGAGGGTGGTGGAAAGTGAAAAAGAGGAAAGTTTCACCTCTGACGCCATGCATGTGGCACAGAGGAGGGATTAAGTTCACTGGGGAAGGAAAGCACACTCCGTAGGAAGGAAGGGAGAGAAGTAGGAAGGGGGAGGGCAGGGATTGGGGAGGGAGAAGGTTGTGGGATGGAGATGGGACGGGGTGGGGAGTTGGGACTGGGTGCCCACAGACACACAGCAAGTCAACGCATGGATACTTTTCCTGTCGCGTGTTTAAGGATAGCATTGCACACACGTTTTTAGTACTGCATAGTCATTCAATCATTTAGTACTGCATAGTCATTCAACTATTTTTTAGTACTACATAGTCATTCAACTATTTCAGTACTGTACAGTCATTCAACTATTTTGAACAAAATATGTCTGTATGTACTGAACTTGCAGATAATCGGACCTCTGGCTTTAATCAGAAAAAAAGACGCTCATAATGATTATTTAATTTCATTATATTATTCGCGGAACACTATTTGATCCAGAGTAGAGTATGGAGAAAAAAAATTATTCTGCAAGTATTCCCCAATACTCCGATAAACAGATCTAGAACCGAAAAGTAAATTGCTCGCAAAAAAAAAAAAAAAAAAAAAAAAAAAAAAAGTATGTATAAGGGTTTGTTTCCAGATGGCTCACTTCAAATGCGCCGTTTGCAGACATAGATTGATTTATGGACGCATGCTCATTTTCAAATTACATGATTATAGAACTTTACGTGTATATCTGTCTTAGACACTTGAATCATACATATTTCTGTACGAACCTACTGAAATTGTACAGAACCTTCTAAGAATTCATGCATATTGCAAAACAGCCATACCATATGCAAAGCATCTCTCTCTCTCTCTCTCTCTCTCTCTCTCTGTGTCTCCTTTTGACAACTTTTCCTACGGTAGAAACTTTTTTTTTTTTTAATTCTGTTCACCGTTTTATTCTTTTACCATTTCTGTAATACTGATTATCATGGTGAATAAAACAAACCAGAAAAAAAGGGAATACACACATCGGGTTTCCCTGTAATTTAAGTCACAACATTTGGACAGCAGAATCGTGCTCACTGTGCTGGGCACAGTCTATGAATTTGTGACAAATAATACAAACAAACGCGGGGACAGGAAAACAGATCATTTCATGGAAGCGTACTACCGTTTAAGGGTGATGATCACTTGTTCTTCTTACCAGGCAAACAGCAAGTATACTGGAAGAAAATAGCGAAAAGGGGGAAAACAATTCACATCCTGACGATCACTAAATTGTTAGATGAATCTCAGCCCTTTGTCTTACTTTCACCCCACCCGCATAACACTTTCCCCCCTCCTTTCCCTGAGGGTCACAAAGGTTTTCCCTGTTTTCTTCAGGAAGGTAACTGTTATTTCTTGTTTTCTTTTTTTGAGGAAAAAATTATTAAAGGAAAGAGAACATTGTTAACAGGGAAAACAGTTCACTTCCAAGGGACCATAACTATTTTTATATGAATCTCAGCTCTCGGTCTGATTTTCATGTGGATAACACTCCTTTCCATCTTATCCCTGAGGATGACAATAAGTTTCCCCATTTTCTAAGGGAAATAACTGTTATCCTTGATTTCCTGAGGAAAAAAGGGGGTATTCTAGCGAGGAAAACGTCGTTAACAGGGGACACTACTACGATCACCATTAACAACAAATAACAAACAAGTAGGGTAACTCTTGCTCCCATGCGCAAACAGGGAAAACAGTGGAACAAAAAATTACTACGACAAGCGAAAAAATGGACAACAGTTATTATCTTAAGGATCGCAAATGTTTTTCTCTAGGATCACAGCTGTGTTCCTACTTTGGTTGTTTTCCTTCAAGCATAATAACTGTTACCGCAGAAATAGAGTGCGGGAAATAGTTGATCATTAGAGATATCACTGGTAATATTTGTTTAATTTGGGGAAAAACAGGACAAACACTTGTGACCATTATGAAAAACAAAACCAACTAAACAAATCAGGGAAATCAAGTATCAGCCAAGAGAAAACAGTTGCAATGCTCTGGGATATCAGGGAACTATCACGGATAACAAGCGTTTTCCTGGGAATGCAGCTCTTAACGGCTTGTGAAGTTAGTATCCATAGCCATGGGGAAAGCGCAGACTCCTGCCGATGTCAAACGATTCACACGGATCCTCGTTTTTCATTGGGATCCGCACTTCTTCTTCTTCTTTTACCTTTTTTTCTGTGCCACTGCCATTTTTCCCCACACCGCTCATCTCGCCCCCTCTCCTCTCCCACCCACCCCACAACCCCACCCCCACCCCACCCGCGCCCCACCTCCACCTAACTCCCCCGTCCACAGACATGCCCTTAGCTTGTCCCTCCGCAGTCCCAGGGGGCACCAGCCATCTACAGAGAACAGTAGTCAACGTGGAGTCGTAGTGAGGCAACTCACTGGAGGAGACGCTGCACTGCTGCCTGATTACTTCGGCGGTGTTCAGTGGTGGTTGTTCTGATCCAGCATACGAAGGACTCACCCACCAAGCTTGTGTAGTTCACTATTTGATCGCGGCGCCAACGTCAATGAGCGTTCCCCCTCTGGAGGGCCGCTCCATGTCTGTCCAATGACAGTTCCTGTGACCTTGCCAGTACCGATGACCCCAATGACAGTTTTTGTGACCCCTATGACAGTTCCTGTGACCTTACCAGTACTGATGACCCGAATGACAGTCCCTGTGACCTTGACAGTACCGATGACCCCAGTGACAGTCCCTGTGACCTTGCCAGTACCGATGACCCCAGTGAAAGTCCCTGTGACCTTGCCAGTACCGATGACCCCAGTGACAGTCCCTGTGACCCCAGTGACAGTCCCTGTGACCTTGCCAGTACCGATGACCCCAGTGACAGTCCCTGTGACCTTGCCAGTACCAATGACCCCAGTGACAGTCCCTGTGACCTTGACAGTACCGATGACCCCAGTGAAAGTCCCTGTGACCTTGCCAGTACCGATGACCCCAGTGACAGTCCCTGTGACCTTGCCAGTACCGATGACCCCAGTGACCGTCCCCGTGACCTTGCCAGTACCGATGACCCAAGTGACAGTCCCTGTGACCTTGCCAGTACCGATGACCCCAGTGACCGTCCCCGTGACCTTGCCAGTACCGATGACCCCAGTGACAGTCCCTGTGACCTTGCCAGTACCGATGACCCCAGTGACAGTCCCTGTGACCTTGCCAGTACCGATGACCCCGACTGAACTTCCAAAGAGCATAGACGTGGTTCAGAAATCGAAATTGAGTCATTATGGGAGCAGGTCATGAAGTGCCACACAATTTGAGGCATGCGCGCGCTCGACATGTGTGTGTGTGTGTGTGTGTGTGTGTGTGTGTGTGTGTGTGTGTGTGCGTGCGTGCGTGCGTGCGTGCGTGCGTGTGCGTGTGCGTGCGTGCGTGCGTGCGTGCCTGTGTGCGAGCGTGCGTGCGTGCGTGCGTGCGTGCGTGCGTGCGTGCGAGCGTGCGTGCGTGCGTGCGTGCGCGCGCGCGTGTGTGTGTGTGTGTGTGTGTGTGTGTGTGTGTGTGTGTGTGCGTGCGTGCGTGCCTGTGTACGAGCGTGCGTGCGTGTCTGTGTTGTGTATCTCTGTGTGTGTATGTGTTTCCATGCTGATTGATGAAGTGGGTGATGATGATGAAAGCGATGCCAGCGAGTTGTGAAACTGCATGACAGGGCTGTACTCCACCTTCACTTTCAAATATACCCCAGCCTCAACCAGGCCCGAGAGATACTGACACCCGCAGGGTTGGTCAGGAAATTTGAGCAGCTCTCCTAGAGACACATCCTTGAAGTGGACGACAGTTGCCTGTGTGGTCCTAGTCTTCCTAACGGAGCCCACATCCATTCTGGATAAGGGCCGGCCAGGGCAGAAAAATCCCACAAATAAAATGGCTTTGGCGGAGTCAGATCCAGGATCTCCCAGCCGGGAATCCACGACACTACTAACCACGGCGCCATATGGCAACTAGTTCGCACCCACACGAAGTTTTATCTAAAAAAAATCAAACAAACAAACGAACGAATAAACAAACAAAAAACAACATAAGTTGAGTCGTTGTAGTTCCATCTTGGTGATATAGACCAGCCCAACCAACCAAAGAAAAGACGAGGTGTAAACATGACAACCTCTTTGGTGAAGGTAAGCAAGACAAAACGCTGTGTAGTAGATGGATTGTTGTCATTCCTGTAATGTAAGGGAAAGAGAGATGCTCAGAGAGAGACAGAGGAATAGAGACGGGAGTGGGGGAGCAGGTGGGGGGTGGGGGGGGGAGGGGGGGCGAATACAGCCAGCACATTACCTTGCCCTCTGACAGAGGAGAAGAGGACTAGGGCCGACAGCAAGACGGTACCCACGTGAATCTGCAACAACGACAACAACAACAACAACATCAGAGAACACAGCTTAGTGTCTGGTCATTTGCTGCTAATGACGATGATGTGTGCACGCGCGCGCGCGCGCGCGCGCGAGAAAGAGAGAGAGAGAGAGAGAGAGAGAGAGAGAGAGAGAGAGAGAGAGAGGGTCGTGAGTGAGTGAGTGAGTGAGTGTGTGTGTGTGTGTGTGTGTGGTGTGTGTGTGTGTGTGTGTGTGTGTGTGTGTGTGAGAGAGAGAGAGAGAGAGAGAGAGGGAAGTGACAGGTGTTGAATGAATGGGTGATAAGCGGGTACGCGCGCGCGCTCGAGCGCGCGTCTGGTATGTGTGTGTGTGTGTGTGTGTGTGTGTGTGTGTGTGTGTGTGTGTGTGAGAGAGAGAGAGAGAGAGAGAGAGAGAGAGAGAGAGATCTGTTAAGAATATTTTAGCAGTCATGAGAGAGAGAGAGAGAGAGAGAGAGAGAGAGAGAGAGAGAGAGAGAGAGTCATCTGTCAAGATAATAATAGCAGTCATGAGAGAGACAGACAGACAGGCAGACAGACAGAGACAAACTGTAAGGGGGAAAGAAAAAGAAGGATTGGGAGGGGAGAGAGAGGGTTGGGTGGGGTGCTGCATTTTGTCAGTGGAAAAGAACAGTTGCCTCCCTTATCTTTGCCACGTGTCACATTCCTCTGAGTCACCAAGTGCATCGCACTAGTTTCTGTTGTTGGAGGGCGTGTGCCAAAACATGATATGTCCAATAAGAGAGAGAGAGAGAGAGAGAGAGGGGGGGGGGGGGAGACAGATGGGGGGACAGATGGAGGGGGGATGGAGGGGCGAGGGAGACGAGGGAGACAGACAGAGCGATAGACAGACAGACAGACAGACAGACAGACAGACGAGAGAGAGAGAGAGAGAGAGAGAGACAGACAGACAGACAGACAGACAGATAGACAGACAGAGAGAGAAAGAGAGAGAGAGGAGACAGACAGATAGACAGATAGACAGAGTCAGAGACAGAGACAGACAGAGACAACCAGACAGATATACAGACAGACAGACAGACAAATAGATAGACTCAGAGACAGAGTCAGAGGCAGCCAGACATCTTATACAGACTAGAGAGACAGACAGACAGACAAGACTAGACTAGACTAGACAAGACAAGACAAGACAGACAGACAGACAGACAGACAGACAGACAGACAGACAGACAACAAACAGAGAAAACGGCCGAGGATTGCTCAAAATGCCATGTCGTGGCCAGGGTATTCGACCCACGGCTTTGTCCTCGCCCCAGCACCACACGTTGCTGGTCCACATCATGGGGAAAACCCTCCTCGCCACATGAAGAACGAGCAAGATGACGTATTTTGGTCATGTCTCTCTCCACAAGTCCCTTTACCAAACCATGGCGCGGTGAAGGTCATGAAGGGGACGGAAGGGGGTGGGGAGGGGGGGGGAGGGAGGGGGAAGAGAGAGAGAGAGAGAGAGAGAGAGAGAGAGAGAGAGAGATAGTGGGTAGTTGAGCGTGTGAGCTCTGTGTGGTGTGTGTGTGTGTGTGTGTGTGTGTGTGTGTGTGTGTGTGTGTGTGTGTGTGTGTGTGTGTGTGTGTGCCCCACACAAAGATGGAAGGGCGGATAACCATGTGCATCCCGGCTGTCTGTGACTGCTGAAGACAGACCCGGATAAAGGCAGACTTCAGCAGTGAGAGTTCCGAATGTTCCCCTTCTGATGAATTAAAGCTATTGTCCCTACCTGGCAAGTCTTTTGGGCATGTGCAGGAACGAGACTTCATGAATGATGATAATGATAATCATAACACCACAATAAGAAAGCAGCAGCAGCAGCAGCAGCAGCAGCAGCAGCAGCAGCAGCAGCAACACTTCTTCTTTTTCTACTACTACTACTACAACTATTACTACTACTACTACTACTACTACTACTACTACTACTACTACTACTACTACTACTAGTAGTAGTAGTAGTACCACTACTACACCACCCCCACCACCACCATCACCACCACTTCCACTACAACTACTACTACTGCTGCTGTTGCTGCTGCTGCTTATGATGATAAAGATGATGATGGTATGAAGATAATGATGATGATGGTGATGATGATGATGATGATGCGTAATGGGGGTGTGATGATGATGATGATGATGATGATGATGATGATGATGATGATGATGATGATGATGATGATGATGATAAATGTAAAGACTTACACGGCATGATGTCATACTGTACAACCACGCTCACCGCACTTTGCAATAAAAAAAAATGGACAAAGAAAATGGACTAATCAAATAAAACTGAATTAATTGTGCATCACATGCACCACGCCACTGCTCACCTCACGGTTAAAACTAGAAAAATCTTTCAGAATCTTGAGCGGGGGGAGGAGGGGGGGGGGGGGGGAGGGGAGGGAGGAGGAAGTAGATAAGCCAGACTAGAGCTACAGAAGGGAAAGGACGAGGAGGGGGAGGGAGGGGAATCATAAACATCAGTTATGAGTCTGGATGAAAATAATGCATCAACACAATCATGAAATCACCAATTCCAAATGTGAGAGAGAGAGAGAGAGAGAGAGAGAGAGAGAGAGAGAGAGAGAGAGAGAGAGAGAGACAGACAGACAGACAGACAGACAGACAGACAGACAGACAGACAGAGGAGGAGAGTGACAGAAAGCACATCGAATGCTCTCGCGACTCCCTGAGGGGTGCTCCTTACTCACTTCAGCGATTCATTCCACTTTGTACGAGCTATATGCAATACATGTTCAATGCGCTTCTAACTTCAATACAAACAAGATAATGTCTTTAAGAGCGACAGATGAAAGAGAAATTCCTTTCTAATTAAATTTAGCGATAATTAACCCCCCCCCCCCCCCCCCCCCCCCCCCCCCTCCCCCCACGTTCCCCCTCGGGCTTCCCATACATCAGAAATGTTAACGTTCTCCAGTATGAAGACGAAAGGGGGGTAATTCTCTCCCTCTCAATGCATTTCGTTTCAGTCAAAAGACCAAAGGGCGTTACTTTTATCAAAATGCATGGAAAAAAAAAAACAAAAACAAGGACAGTACACAATCACGAAAGGTGCCCTTTGCTTTTTAATTTCTAGCGATTGATTGAAAATATAACACCAATGTCGTTTTGTAAGGTAAATCAATTGAATTGTACAAGTAAACAGAAAGGAGCTGCCTGCAAATAGACTAGGATGTTTAAATTCGAACCCGTCTCTCTCTCTCTCTCTCTCTCTCTCTCTCTCTCTCTCTCTCTCTCTCTCTCTCTCTCTCTCTCGTGCGCCCCCCCACCCTCTCTCGCTCTCTCTCTCTCTCTCTCTCTCTCACACACACACACACACACACACACACACACACACACACACACACACACACACACACACACACACACACACACACACACTGCAGTGACCTACCTCCTATTCCTTCCACCCCTTTCCACGCACACTGTTCAGTCTACCTCAGAGTACCTCCACTGCCAAACATGTGCAGGCCAAACGTGTTGCCTTACAGACCTTACAGAAAGAACAATGCTTCACAACCCAGGAGAACTGTATCCGAGAGGTTTCTCTTTAACGCTGAGACAATGAAATCTGAACTGCTAACTGGGACAAGTGTGTCCGAGAGGTTTCTCTTTAACGCTGAGACAATGAAAAATCTGAACTGCTAACTGGGACTAGTACGGTATTAGCTCCTCCGCCCCGGTTCTATGGGGTTCTATGAACGCGTCATGAAGCAACCCCCACAAGAGAAGACTCCGCCCTGCTGTTGAGTCCCTTTGGTGGTGTTTACAATTGTTTCTCCATTGTTTCTCCTTAAAGGTAATAACTAAAGACTACAATTGTTTCCCCCGTTTTCTTAAAGGTAATAACTAAAGACTACAACTGTTTGTTTCCCCGTTTTCTTAAAGGTAATAACTAAAGACCACAATTGTTTTCCCCGTTTTCTGAAGGATAATAACTAAAGACCACAACTATTTCCCCGTTTTCCTAAAGGTAATAACTAAAGACCACAACTGTTTCCCCGTTTTTCTTAAAGGTAATAACTAAAGACCGTTCTCTTGCGGACAATACCTGTTTTCCCAGAGGATCATAATTTGTCCCCATTTTCTTGGGACGATAACCCTTATATGTGTGTGTGTGTGTGTGTGTGTGTGTGTGTGTGTGTGTGTGTGTGTGTGTTGTTTTTTTGTGAGGGGAAAACATGTATCATCAGGAGGAAAACGTCATTCACTGGGTAACAGCTATGATCTTTGTTTACCATGACGAGCGCACATGAGGTCAGCAAAAATACGGAAAATAGTTGTGATCCTGAGAATCATGAGTGCTCTCCTCTTTTCTTTCTTTCTTTGTCTTTATTTAAAGGTGATATTTGTTTTTCCCCCTGGATATTAGGAAAACAGGGAAACCGGGTAAACACTTGTGATCCTTTTGGCAACAAGGAAAACAGCTATCATCCATTGGAAACCAGTTGTCATCCTCAGGGATGACAGCTTATCCCCGGTCTTTTTTTGTTTTGTTTTTGTTTCGTTTTTGGGGGGTGTGTGTGTGTGTGTGTGTGTGTGTGTGTGTGTGTGTGTGTGTGTGTGTGTGTGTGTGTGTGTGTTTAAGGATAACAGTCTTTTTCACTGGAAAATAGCAATTGTTGGCTTAAGACATCAAAATATTCCGATAACATACCACGTCCATCGCAGTTGTGAAGATGAAATTGAAAATGAGGTCATAAGAAAAGAGATCATGATGGGAAGGTCATATGTCCCTCTTTCCAGGGAAAATAGCACTAATCGGCTTACGACGCTAAAATGTT
>JADBJO010001888.1:245000-270000 GCA_016801955.1 Conus betulinus
AAATAACCCAGTGTTCAAAGGGAGAAACCAGTGTAATACGAAATCTTAAATAAATGTTAGTGAACTGCCAAGAGAAACGTGGACAAACGAGTCGTAAGACAAAAGACGACGCGTTTCGACCTCTTAGGTCTTCTTCAAGCAAGACAGAAACAAATAGGACAATGACAATGAACGAATTTTTCACTTAGATCTCTTCAGCGCAAGGTAGATTCTTGCTTTCATTCAACGCCTGCCTGCCTTGCGCTGAAGAGATCTAAGCTAAGTGACAAATTCGTTCATTTTCATTGTCCTATTTGTTTCTGTCTTGCCTGAAAAAGACCTAAGAGGTCGAAACGCGTCGTGTTTTGTCTTGTGACTCGTTTGTACACGTTTCTCTTGGCGGTTCGCTAACATTTATTCAAGATTTGTTTAGATTTCCGCCCGCAGTCGTCTCACTTCGCAACAAAATCAGTGTAAGAGGGTTTCTCATTCCCATCTGTGTCGTCACATCAGTTGGCTTACCACAGACTCTGTCACACACGCTGTCATACCATGAACTCCGAAGAAGCAGAAACTAACAAAGGTTGAAACAGGAAGATGCTTCCAGAGTGATAGATGTCTGTGTGGCAGCTGGGATGGTTAAAGATGCAGGACAGCATTCCGTGGCAGGAGTTACAGACCTACAACTTACGCAACAACCAAGTTGTGATGATTCCTGAAACTTCAAGACCTGGGGTCAGGTTCATGAAGCGTTCTTTGGAGATACGAGCTTATTCATAGCGAAAAAAAAATGTTCGTAGCAACTATTTTTCCCTTTTGCTCATCAACAGTCTGGACACCAGGGTCCACACTGGACCTTATAGCTTGTGTAGCGTGGGTCCAGCTGGTCCTTCATGCATACTGATGTGTTTGAACAGTCACCATTGCCACAGAGGCCAAACCGAAGAGAAGTCGAGCACCACAGTGTACACGCTTTAGGGCCAGACGCCAGCCACTCTACATATTCACAATACGCCTGAGTGGAGTGAGAGCATAGGAGGATAAATCACCAAATACAATATCACAAGCACAGCCTCTGGAACCTTGAACATTGATTCTCGTGGGTAAGGGATATGTTCATACTTGACATCCTCATTCTACAAATAAAAATGAGTTTTTAAGCCAGTAAGTAAGACTGGGCATAAAATGGTGGTGTTGAGAGAGAGAGAGAGAGAGAGAGAGAGAGAGAGAGAGAGAGAGAGAGAGAGAGAGAGAGAGAGAGAGAGAGAGAGATTTGGTTTTATATGGGAGAATCAGGGTGTGTGCATGATATACATGCTTTTTATTCGAGTTTTTCGGCAGACACTGATTGATTTGCAGTTGACAGACATGGAACTTACATGTTGAAAACAGCAGTAGATTTGATGTTTACAGAATGTTAAATCATATGCATTGTGTTCCGTGTTGGTCAATGGGTATTGACAGACATATAACGTATATCATGATGAAGTTCAGATGTGGTATTTTCAGATGTCTATGTACATTCTCAGCGTTATAGATCTGTAAACGATCGTATGAGTATTTATCCTTTATTTCAGAAATCACAAGGAAATGTTCATTTTGTTCTTTCAAGTCCAGAATGAAGTGATCATAGACAACAGCGTATTCCACCCAGACACTTTAGACATCCTTCATTCTTCAGATCAATTTTGTTAATGACCGATAAAATGATAAACAGTGAAGCAACTTGCTCTGTGTTCGTACAGAGGTTTTAAATGTAGATATCCTGTAATATCTTAGTTTGTTACATTCCTGATTGGTAATGCTTTATGCAAGGTTATCTTATGTGTATCCCCCTTCTAAACGACCATGCAACTCTCTCTCTCTCTCTCTCTCTCTCTCTCTCTCTCTCTCTCTCTCTCTCTCTCTCTCTCTCTCTGTTGTTATTGCTGTTATAGTTATAATGATTACAAGTATTGATCAATAACAATTCCACACACAACACACACACACACACACACACACACACACACACACACACACACACACACACCACCACCACCACCACCACCACCAGTAGCAGTGCAGTCATCTGTCTGATCAGGCCAATGCATAGGTTAGGCCTCTTCAAGGTTACATTCATAACATCCTTGTTTTAAATCCTTTCATATTGTTAAAAAGGGATTAATTCATTCATCCATCTAGCTACAAATGATGCGCACTGTGGTTTATAGCATTGCTGCATAGCAAATGTGGTGTTGTGCTTACAGACTATTATGACGACTTAGTTACACTTATTTGATGAAACAGAGAGAGAGAGAGAGAGAGAGAGAGAGAGAGAGAGGAGAGAGGAGGCTAGGGTGGGGTTCGTAAAACGTCAAAGGTCATGGGTTATATTCAGTCTCTCACAGCAGATCGTAAGATCTTTTTTAACGACAGAGTTTACGATATGCTTAAAAGGCCTTTCCCCCTTTCCTCATGCTCTTGTTCTTCTTTTAAGTCTGTGACAAAAGAGCTAATCTCAGTGCTTTCAAGACATTTTATTTCATTATTAAAGTTTAGCCATGTCTGCTAAACGCGAAAACATGTTCAGAATACAGATTCCATATGCAAGCGTCCATACCGTGTTTTCCATTCTATTTCCTGTTGCTCCTTAAGAAGGTCAAGGTTACTTTAATCCGGAAGTGAAGAATGTTTTCATCGCATCAACACTGGGATTGCAACATTTCGTTGTAGAATTCGTTGCCAAAGTGGGTAAGCTGTAAATGGCGAAGGACAAAATTCCTTGTCAGCATAATTTTATAGTTTCTGAATTGATTTCAAACATGTTTAGAAACCTTTCGCAAGTTGCTTTATCCTTAAATGGGGGGTAATTTCAGTTTCAGTTCTATTTCGATCTGACTCCCCTTTGGTCTTATGATCATATTCCCAACCCTTTCAGCCGTTCTGTCTTAATGGAACGAATCATGGGTTCGCGAACCTTTGGCAAGAACTAAAGACGAACCATAGTTTCTTTCTTAACTGAAACCCTTAATATACGATCCAGTTAGCATTACAAAAGTTACGACAAACAAGGAAATGATTGTTATTTTATGTTCGGATGATCTTTTGTAAAGGGAGGGAACACAATCACCTCGCAGGTGCAGACTGAAATGCATTATTATGATTTCTGAACTCAGTAATATTTTGACTTGGCAATGAAGTGGATTTTAAAAGTCTCTGTACAAAATTCACATGGTTTATATCCACATGTTTATGATTGCCACACATGGGATGACACAATAATGCTAATGAATCTTGAACAACCTTGTGTGGACATTCCCCCAGAGGAGTACCTGACACCAGCATCCGCCAGAACAAGAGCCAACCACTCCAAGAAATTCTGCCACCTTAGATAAAAAAAAAAAAAAGACGATGTTCTGAAGTAGGCCTATTCTCTACCGGCAGCTGCAGCCGAGGCCCCTCTCTGGCACATTTCAGGAGGGAGCTCAGCAAACTTTACTTTTAAAATACAGCCATTGTATACATGTGTTGTCGTGTGGAAGTGTGTGTGAATGGTTGGCAGGCCTGGACTAGCCTAATGCTTGTTCTGGGGCAGGATAGGGAGCAGGGTAAATCCTCTTGAAAAGGTGAATGTGGGTAGCCTTCCTGCAGCTCCACACTTAGTGTTTTTTTTTTTGTTTTTTTTTAGGCAAGCTGGTAGGTAAGTTAGGAGGGAGGGGTGTGGTATGAATGCTGTCTTTAAACAAGAAAGGAGACTTTTTTTTTTTAAATGTGCACACCCGAGTCATGTAAAGTCTGTGGAGACGACGTGGCGATTGATTTGAAGATTGAATCTGATGCCCAGGTATTTATTTATTTAACAAACCACCACTTTGTGTTGTCTGACCTTTCACCAATCATGTACAAAACCACAATGTACTATGCCCATGCTGCCACAAACAAATCCTACAAATCTGAATGAAAAGCCTAAATAGCTTATTTCCAGGGATAATAGGAGGTCAAACTTGGCCATTTATTGAAGGGTTACAGCCGGCACAGATGACAAGGGCAATAGAGGATTAGTTGCCACGGTAACAAGGCATCAGCATCTGTGTCGATCATTTGTGGTGTCAGGCATGCTTCTTTTATGATCTGATTTATGTCAGAAAAACAAGAATCTGTATAGCAGTAATCTCAACAATTCTGTTGTGCCTAGTTTGGAACATAGCTCTACAATTTCAACTGCCATGTGATTTAGTATGCAAGGCCATTTCACTTGGGTTATAATGTAGAGTGCACTGTCTGTTACATTTATGAGAGTAGTAAAAACAAAAAAACGATTGGACTATTGCATGGTAGCAGCTGCAGTCTGCCTTGTATGAAGAAACTTGCTGTGCTATCACCAGTCAGTGGTTTCACAGCCCATAAAATTATATTAATTAACACTAATCTCACTGGATTAAAGTGTTGTACTGTTAAGTATTGCCTTAGATACATCTTCCTCAACTATAGATACGTTTAATCTTATGCTGACTACGTCTGACTCTGAGCACTTTTATCATCAGAACTGCGGTGATTTGTTTCAGTTCTGATCAGTTGATGCAAGAGCACAAGAAATGAGGAGCAGATGAGTGTACAGAGGACTCTTCCTTTGGGAGATTCTACATTTTGAATTCTAGACGTGAGTGCTTCAGTGTCAAGTGTTAAGTACATTAGTATAGCAGGGAGTCTGCTGTAACAGCCTATGCTTTTTCTTACACTTACAGGTAAATTTTTAGCTTGTACCAATGGAAAAAAAATTAAGAGGTATGATATCATGTACCAGCTGCCTGATAAGTATGGTTTTGTGTCACAGGCAAGTTGATTTCAAGAAAAGAAAGCTCTCTCTTAGAAGTATTGTTAGTATTAATTATTAATCAAACCAGTTGTGTAGGCCTACATACAAACCGCAGCACTGTTAGTGTTAGTGTTACTCCCACAATCCTCCCTTCCTGTAGCAGTGACTGGCTATCCGCCACACTATTTTGTCACACCCCTTCCCAACCTCTCACCCATTGAAGCAGTGAGCAGGCGCATATGCGTGCCCTGTCATGTGACCTGTTGCTGACAGTCAGTGAATTACGGCCCATTGCTGAGTGCATAATCCATGGCAACGTTTTAGCATACAAAAGTGATAATAGCCATTTATGTTAGGAAAACAGCTATGAATTTGATCCTCGAGGAAAATAGCAAGAAGAGGGAAAACAGTTATTAACTTAGGGTCATGAAACCACATGTCTAATGTTTGTAAGGCAGCATATCTGGAAATACCTAAGATCAGTTCAGTCAGACACTTCCATTCCACTGAAGCCACAAAAACTCTGGGTTTGTTCCCAAGTCCTCCCAAGGCTGGACTACTGCAACAGTCTCTTGGCTGGCTCACCAAAGTACCTACTCAATAAACTGCAGAAGGTTCAGAATAGTGATGCCAGGCTTGTTTGCAAAGTGTCTTAATGTCAACATGTCACTCCTCTGTTGCAGTCTCTCCACTGGCTTCCAGTCCAGAGTCAAACTGACTACAAGCTGGCTTCTGTCTGTTCTTCTTCTGTTTCTGGTACTGGAGCACAATATCTTTCCAACATTTTCCACATCTACACCCCATCCCGTCAACTTCGTTCCTCTGCTGTCAGTCGCCTCTTGCGCATTCCTTCTGTCAGAACAAAATCTTTTGGTTGACGTTCTCTCTCCTTCCAAGGACCAGCTTTCTGGAATAACTTCCCATCAGTGTCAGATGCCTTCACCCTCTTCTTTCAAATCTGCCGTTAAAAAACAAATTCTTTCATCAGTCGTAACACCCCCACCACCCCCACCCCCAACTTTCCAATCCACCTTCCATGTGTCTGAGTGGGTTTTTGTGTGCATGCGTGAGTGCCTGGTGGTTGTGTCGCTTGTGCATGCAGGCTGTGTGATGTGAGTGCTCGTGTGCAGGTGTCTGTGAGCGTGGGTGTGTGGTCATGTGTGAGCATGTGTATGTGCGCGCTACTGTGTGGGTGCGCGCACGTGTGTGTGCGCGTGTGTGTGTGTGTGTGTGTGTGTGTGTGTGTGTGTGTGTGTGTGTGTGTGTTATGTGAAATGCCTAGAGCCCTAATTTTTTAGAGAATAGGTGTAATATAAATTAACATTATTATTATTATTATCATTTTCCTCAGAATTCACTGTTGCCCTGTTTTACTGGGGATAACAACTGTCTTCCTTGTTTATAGTGAGGATCACAATTGTTTTCTCTATTTTCCTTGGGATGAAACTTGTATCCTTGTTTTCCTGAGGAAAACTGGTACTGCAAAGAAATTGCTGTCTTCCATGACAACTATATATGGGGTCACCAAGGTAGGAAAAATAGTTTTGATTTTGAGAATCATAACTGTTTCTTTTTTTTTTTTTTTTAATTGTTTTCCTTTAGCGTAATAATTGTTTTCCCCACAAAGCCAGGAAAAAGAGATGCAATCCTTAGGATAACAGTAACAGTGATAATGACTGCTTTCCTTTGGAAAATGGAGAAAACACCTGTGACCCATAGGAGAGACAGCTATTATGCTACAGAAAGCAGTTGTGATCCTCAGTGATAGCAGTTTAACCCATCTCCCTGAACAACAACACACAAATGTGAAGAGAGAGAGAGAGAGAGAGAGCTGGGGAGGCAGAAATGAAAAGGTATCGTCAGCTGCATGGAAGTATATGATGTTCAGACTGAGAGTGTTGAACGAATGCAATCATGGTATATAACATTTGATACAGTAAATGACAGGAGACAGATGTACTCAGTAACTTGAGTAAGAAAGGAAAAGAGTACTGTTCTCTCTCTCTCTCTTTTTTTTTGTCATAACAGTATGGCCAAAACAATAACTGTGTGTTTCTGCTGTGACATTTGTTGTTCTAGTAGATCTTGATTGAAACTAGTTTATGCAGTGATATAGTGAGACACACATTGGAGTTATGTCTTTTACTAAACTCCATTTATCTACATTTGTATAACATAACTGCGATTTTTCTGTACAGGGTAAGCTCCAGTTTCATTATATGATGTGTATACCCCTAGTGCGGGGTGGGGAAAGGAGGGGGGAAGGGGCGATAGGGTGGGATTGGAGGACTGATGATTGTGTGGAGTTAGGGAGGGCTGAAAGAGGGGATTTTGATGGTGTCACACTCTTCTTATGGGAATTCAAGCCAAATTTCCTGTGCACAGGGAAATCTCTTGCCATGAAAACATGCATACATGTGATCGTCCAGATTTGGTATGGTATGAACGAGTTGCAGTCTTTCTTTGCTTTCTGTGCCTGCCTGTGCAGAAATCAGATCTTTACTTTTCATGCAACTGAACCTTTTCGTGTGTTTTGTTACCCGGTGTATCCAGGAACAGGGGAACAAGCCACCATTGCAAGATGCCGAGCAAGGATAAAAAGAGGGAGCTGTACCTTGCCGGCAGCATGGCAGAGCTGCAGAAGAAGAGTGAAGTAAAGCCACAGACCACCAATGCCCGCATGTAAGCCTAATAGACTTCCCTTTAACATGCCTAGACTACACGTGCATTGACATTTCACACAACTCCTTCGTTAGCCATACTATTGCCAGTTTTCATTAAAAATCTACAGAACTTGATGGTGTGTTGACAGGTACGGTATACTGCAAACTGTAAGTTGGTGCTGCGGTGCCAACTTGATTTTTTTACAGTAAGAAAGAAGCAAAATTAGACGGGGGAGAAAAACATCTGGGTACTAACACACTTGTTGTCTCATACACTGTATGTAGTAAAGTATGATTTTCTGGTGTGACAAGAAAATGGCTCAGAAAAAGGGATAGACAGCTCAGAGGTCTGTTGATGGTGATTGTATAATGACAAATATACTGATGTGATTTTTATGTTTGGTGTGAAAGTAGTTATGTATATATATGTTTCCACAGTTTGGTGAAGTCAGCAGACACCATGTTCCGTGAAGCAGAGAAAGTTGATCTGCAAGGAGATGAAGAGAGAGCCTTCATCATGTACATGAGGTACTTCAACATCGTCAAGCAGGTCAAAACCAATGCTGACTATAAGAAGAACAAGGTAGGACAAGCAGCTTGCTTTTTGTGCTGACATCTTCCCAAGTCTTTTAAAGTCTCATGATATCTGTCCCTGTGGGGTTAGCAGTGGTGGTGTTTCAAAGTACACAGACCTCAGGTCCTCTGGAAGTCCGGGGCTAGTAGCTTGCTGTCTTCAGTCATTCTGACACTTCCACTACTAAAAAAAATCCCTTTTTTAGGGGGAAGGGGAGGGCATGTGTGACTTTTTGTTCTGCCATTGTGGACCATTTTTGTATCTGTTGTGACACTGCTTGGCGCTTCTTTCAAGTCACGGTTTATGATATGCCCAGCTTTTTTTGTTCTATGTTTTGTGAAATTGTTCACTATCCAGTCTGCAGTGTCTGTTTGGCAGTATGGCTTTTTTTATGGTGATTTGTTTGTGTGTGTGTGTGTGTGTGTGTGTGTGTGTGTGTGTGTGTGTGCGTGCGTGTGTGTGTGTGTGTGTGTGTGTGTGTGTGTGTGTGTATGTGCGTGTGTGTGTGTTTGTATGTGTGTGTTTTATCAGCTCTTACATTTTTTTTAGCAATTTGATAATTTTTTTTTTTCTTTTAAATCTGGGTTCTAGAAATCAAGCAAATCTCTAATCGGCCCAGCTCAACATCGTACTGCTGGCTGTAAGGACATCAGTATTTTTTGTGTTTATTCATAGTTTTTCTTTTTCAGCACCTGACTTTTTTTTTTCCTGTATGAGTTTGACGACCCTGAAAAGTTCCTGTATGATCGGCTCTGCTACTGTAATAAAAACTGTAGACCACTTGTGCCTTTTTCTTTCTTTTTTTTTTTTTTTATCTTTTTCTCTTTTTTTCTTTCTTTCTTTTTTTTTTCAGAATTGAAATCTTAGCCACGGTGCCTTGTGTAAAAGTTTTCACTACCAAGTCATGTCTTCTTTTTTTTTCATTTTTTTTTAAAGCAGCATCATTTACATATCTTTCAACTTCCAAAGTCTGACCAGCACGCTGGATGTAGATCAGGCATTGCTATGCCTTATCTGTGAGCCCCTTTGCTCTTTTCTTTCATAGGTATATTAAATTTTTAACTTGTTTATGTTTTGATGTTGACTTATTGCTTAATAAATGTGAAGGAACATGGACAAGTCCTTGTGCAGTCATGCAGCCTTGATGATGAACTAACCCTGAAACGTCTTGAAAATGGTGATGTAGAATGCTTTCCGTAACATCTTTGCATTCCTGGTATTTGTTACATAATGCAGTATTATCTTTTTCTCTGTTTTTCGGTCTGTTCCTATTGTGCATACATATGTGTGTGTGTGTGCATGTGTGTGTGTCCATGCATGTGTGTGTGTGTGTGTGTGTGTGTGTGTGTGTGTGTGTGTGTGTGTGTGTGTGTGTGCGTGTGTGTTGTCAGCAATATTACGACAGCCTACTGGGGCAGAAGAATCAGGTACGGGCCATTGAGCAAGCAGAACAGTTGGCAGCCAGTTTGAAAGAGCGGTAGGCTATTCATGTCAATCAACCTTTTATATTTCATGTAACTGTCAATTTTTTAAAAAGTTAAATGAAATAGAAAGAGGAGGGAGTACAGAGGCGATTTGACAGCTTTTGCCATGGCTTACATGTCAGGAAAAACCATGAGAGAGAGGACTACTTTTTGGATTCTGCATATTTATCTTTAAACTACCAAGTTTTTTTTTTCTTTCTGTCATTAAATTTTGTTAACAAGTCATGAACTCCCAGGTTAATGTTTCGTAGGGTGCTGGATTGACTATGACACTGGAGTATTGCTGTAAATAAAGAAATGAAAGTGAAAAAGAAAGAAGGAAAGAAAAAAAGTCAGCTTCAAAGCACATCAAAATATATACCAGCGCTGAGGGACAGAGCGATCATTTACTGGAGATGGCAGATTGGGTAATATTGAGTAGTTGAATGTTTCAGTCAGTGATGTCAGGAAAAAAAAAAATGAAATCCAGAGAGATAGGTCTTAGGGTTTATGCTTAAACAAATTATGTCCACAGATGTGAAAGAAAATGAACATTTTGATTCCCAGCAGATTTGAGAATGGAAAATGTGCTCTGTGTTTATCCTGAGCTGTGTTTTAAAGTCAGAAGCAATAATTGAATTACTACTCCTGCCTGGTAACATGACCCTTCGTCCTGTGGTCAGGTATGACTTCAAGGAAGCAGAAGCCGTGGCTCAGAAATTTGCTGCTCTTGAGGCCTCGGGTCAGCGGAAGGAAAAGGAGGCGGAGGTGGAGAATGAGAAGGCAGCGGACAACAAGAACTCGTCTGTTGAGGAGGACGGGTCCAAGAACCAGCCTTCCACATCGGCCAGCAGTGAAGGTGCCCTCTGCTTGTTGTGTGCTGTTGTGTGGAGGTGGTTTGCAGGGCTGCTGGCCAGCAGTGAAGGTGCCCTCTGCTTGTTGTGTGCTGTTGTGTGGAGGTGGTTTGCAGGGCTGCTGGCCAGCAGTGAAGGTGCCCTCTGCTTGTTGTGTGCTGTTGTGTGGAGGTGGTTTGCAGGGCTGCTGGCCAGCAGTGAAGGTGCCCTCTGCTTGTTGTGTGCTGTTGTGTGGAGGTGGTTTGCAAGGCTGCTGGCCACTGCCACTGTTTTATTTCATTCATTTGCTTATTCATTCATTCATTTATTTGATTTATGCAGTTCTTTATTTCTTTATTTGATTATCTATTTATTTCATTGTAAATGGAGATTTTGCATTTTCTTGAATTTTCATTTGTTCATTCATTTGATTTATGCGGTTGTTTATTTATTTTGTTTTTGTTTATCTATTTATTCTATAGGAAATCGAGTTGTTACATTTTCTTGAATGCTATTTTTCCTAATTTTGAGAAGTAAACAGCGAAAGAAACAGAAAAGCAGAAATAGAAGAAAAAGATCGATTGTGGTAGTTCAGTGGTAGCATCATGGGCTGTTGCAGGTAGGTCACTGGTTCGAATCCTGTTAGAGGCGTGAGTTTGTAGAATTGCTGTGATCCAAGGCAGCCCTTGTGCAGCTTTGTTGGAGTGTTGAGATTCAAGTTGCAAGACCAGAACCACGCTGTCAGGTTTCATGTTGAAAATGGCTTGAGGCCTGTACAGTTGTGGAGAAGTGTTCAAAATTGTGACCCTGGCCTTCTTAGCAATCTCTGTTTCAATTTCCTGGTCACCTCCATGTCTGTGGTGAAATGAATTGTGCATCAGAGTTGTCAATGTCGCCAGGCTCACAGGCGTTATCACCGGATGAACATGATGCAATCTCTCTCACCCACCCACTTGAGAGGAAGAAAAAACTTAATTAGTTGGATGTTTTGAGTACAATTGTAAGTTACAGATTCCATGGGGGAAAAAAAAAAAAAATAATGGATGGGTATTTTGGAGCGTAACATCTTAAAAGTAATATTACACAAAATCAGGTGAGCATTCTCAGCTGTCAGGAAGCCCATCGTGGTAGCTCTTAAAGTAAAGGCTGACATATTCTGTAAAATGAACACAAACCTGCAGTGTCAGCTGGGAGTTGTGAATCCAGTTTCCTGTCAAGCCTGCTGGACTTTCATCAGAGTGTTACTGCACAACCCAACTGGTACTGACCCCTGTAAACAACCCCTGTAAAGCAGTGACTAGGTGGTATCCTGCGCACTGCAGATCAGGCACTGCTGAACCGATGCCAACAGCAGTGCAGGGACTCTTCTGATGGGTGACCCTTCGTTGACTTGATTTTTGTAGCTTCCTGAGGACAGCTGGTACCATGACAGCGTAATTCTGGAACTACTGGAGGACAGAGTCTCTTTGCAGTGGTGATAGTTCTGGAACTACTGGAGGACAGAGTCTCTTTGCAGTGGTGATAGTTCTGGAACTACTGGAGGACAGAGTCTCTTTGCAGTGGTGATAATTGTGGAAGTACTTGAGGACAGAGTCTCTTTGCAGTGGTGATAATTGTGGAACTACTTGAGGACAGAGTCTCTTTGCAGTGGTGATAATTGTGGAACTACTGGAGGACAGAGTCTCTTTGCAGTGGTAATAATTGTGGAACTACATGAGGACAGTCTCTTTCTTTGCAGTGGTGATAATTCTGTAACTACTGGAGGACAGTCTCTTTGCAGTGGTGATAATTCTGTAACTACTTAAGGACAGAGTCTCTTTGCAGTGGTGATAATTCTGAAACTAACTGAGGACAGAGTCTCTTTGCAGTGATAATAATTCTGGAACTACTAGAGGACAGAGTCTCTTTGCAGTGGTAATAGTTCTGGAACTACTGGAGGACAGAGTCTTTGCAGTGGTGATGATTGTGGAGGTACTTGAGGACAGAGTCTCTTTGCAGTGGTAATCATTCTGTAATAACTGGAGGATAGAGTCTCTTTGCAGTAGTAATAATTGTGGAACTACTTGAGGACAGAGTCTCTTTGCAGTGGTAACAATTGTGGAAGTACTTGAGGACAGAGTCTCTTTGCAGTGGTAATAGTTCTGGAACTGCTGGAGGACAGAGTCTCTTTGCAGTGGTGATAATTGTGGATGTACTTGAGGACAGAGTCTCTTTGCAGTGGTAATAATTGTGGAACTACTTGAGGACAGAGTCTCTTTGCAGTGGTGATATTGTGGATGTACTTGAGGACAGAGTCTCTTTGCAGTGGTGATAATTGTGGAACTACTTGAGGACAGAGTCTCTTTGCAGTGGGTAATAGTTCTGGAACTGCTGGAGGACAGAGTCTCTTTGCAGTGTGTGATTTGACAGAAATGGCTCAGTAATGGTATGGGGAAAATAGAGATGAATTTTTTGGGGAAAAAAAGGTTCATGTATGTCATTCATGACGTCTGACATGCACTGTTCCACACACTCGGTGTATGTAATTTGGTATGCTAATTAAAGGGGGGGGGGGGGGGGGGGGGGGGGGGGGGGTGTGAAAACATCTTAAATTTTAATCAAGAAGCTGAACATAGTTATGTAGGGGTTTTTGTTTGTTTGTATGCCTTTGGTAATTATGTGTTTCTAAGTCTGGAACATGCTTTTTTTTTCTGCAGCCACAAAACCGGTCATTGCCCCAACAGCGCTATGCAATTTGCTGCGGGAGACCAGCACCCAGCTCATCATCATGGATGCCCGGTGGTCTGCAGACTTTGCTGAGTCCCACATCAACCATGCCTGCTGTATTTCTGTGCCTCAGGAAGCCCTCACTCCGGGGTAAGCGGGCGGCTGGCAGTGGTGAGGTGTGTGGGTCAGGTCTGTCCTTTGTGTCTGTGCCTGTCAGGTCTGACGCCAGAACCTGTGGGGAGGAACCCAGGGGAATGAAGAGTGACAGGTGATAATGATTTCAACATCTTCCCAACTGATGCCACAGAATGAATTCTCGGCCTTGCCAGTGCATGATTTTTGACAGTCTTATTTTACATCTCTGTATACAAAGATGTAGGCCATTGTTATATGTCAGTGGAAGGGGCAGATATCAACTTCGCTCTCAGTATGATGTTGAATACCCTTGGGCTGGACTAAGACCCTGTTGCAATGTCCAGCAACAAGGACATCAACAACAACAGGTATTTTGAGTATCCCACATGAAATTGACTAGCATTAGTAAGCTGTTTGTATCAAAAATACCTCCATTACAAACAAAATGATTTTTTTTTGTTTGTTTGTTTGCATCAGCTAGGATTTAAAACTAAGTGAGAAATGTGTGATTACATCCTTAGAATGGCAGAAGGAGAAATGGGTGTGACTGTTTTTGGACTGCAAGCACAGTTTGAAGGCACAGCTGAGGTGAACAGCTGCTTTGCCGTCACACAGGCGTGGCATGTTGTGGACAATTTGATTCTTTAGATGCTGTGAAGTTGGCTGGCAGTGGCATGCACACAGCTCTGATTCCCTGCCCCCGAATCACCTCACACGGTATAAAGAAATGTACACACCTGAGACAGACTGAACACAGCGCTGGATGGACAGCCTAAAGGAGTGGACTGTCCAGGTCACCTCTGTCTTGGCGGGCATGACTGAGGGCGGAGGGCTGTAGAGACCCCTGACTGCCCAGGCACCTGCCACAGCACCTGTACAGCCTGGTATCAAGGGAGATTACCCCTCCCATCTGGTGTCAAGGGATGATAAAGAGGATTGGATACATGAAAATCAAAGTGATCTCTTGTTAGAAAGAGGGTTGGATACATTGATAATAATGATAATGATATAGCATTTATAAACTGCCTTGCCAACGGTTCTAGGTGCTGACAATCCACACTCTTGTTTACGCAGTGGGCTACCTACCTGGTAGTGCCGACTGAAGAGCTGCATGCTGGCATTTCATTCAGTCATTTCCCGTGTTATCCAGTCATCCTTACTTCCTACATTCTTCCATTTCTCATGCAGGGTGCATGCTATGTGTAATGGGTCATCCATGCTATTGGCCAGACTGGCCTTCTTGTCTGAAAGTTGGTGGTGGGATTTTATGTGTGCGGAAGAGATTATACTCGTGTTCACACACGGTACCCTCGTTTATAGTTTCAGTTGAAGGACTTTTGGGGAAGTGGAGTCGGAACCAATGTTAACTACGAAGGAAATGTTCTCCTGTACCGAAGCGGCCAGGTGGAGATTCGAACCCACAACCCTAGGATCATCAAGATTACAAGTCTGGCGCTCTAGCAACTGAGCTATTCTGGGCCCAAAATGAAAATCAAAGTGCTGTATTGTTAGAAGCAGCATTGTTGCTATACCGTGCTGAGTTTAGGAGAACCCTGTTGTGGCCTGTACGGTTGACATAGAGGCAAGAAACATAATCTGACTTGACACAAACGTAGAAACACAAGTATGAGTGCAGTCGTTTCATGAAGAAGTTAGACATGTTTACCTCTACGATTTCAGTGCATTCTGTAAGCCTGTTTTGTGAAAACGCAACAGAAAGGGTTAACATCACTAACTATGAATTAAGAAAAAAAAGAGAAAAAAAAAGAGAAACAAATGGAGAGCAGAAGTTCTTGAGATGTCGTTGTGCCAGTGGACAAAGTTGGTATTGTCTCCTTGTGCTGAGTCAAGTGCTTTGACCAGTGAGCGATCATGTTCGCTGGAAGTAAGTGTCTGCAACACTGTGAGAGATGCATTCATTCTGTGGACAGAGCAAGACTGAGCGTCAGGTCGTCGGTCCATTTGAGTCCATCCGTCCATATTCAGCTCAGGGTAAGGAAGACCGAGTGTCAGGTCGGTCCATTTGAGTCCATCCCACATTCAACCCAGGGTAAGGAAGACTGTGAGTGTCAGGTCGGTCCATATTCAGCTCAGGGTAAGGAAGACTGTGAGTGTCAGGTTGGTCCATTTGAGCCCATCCCACATTCAGCTCAGGGTAAGGAAGACTGAGTGTCAGGTCGGTCCATTTGAGCCCATCCCACATTCAGCTCAGGGTAAGGAAGACTGAGTGTCAGGTCGGTCCATTTGAGCCCATCCCCACATTCAGCTCAGGGTAAGGAAGACTGTGAGCGTCAGGTCGGTCCATTTGAGCACATCCCACATTCAGCTCAGGGTAAGGAAGACTGTGAGCGTCAGGTCGGTCCATTTGAGCACATCCCACATTCAGCTCAGGGTAAGAAAGGCTGTGAGTGTCAGGTCGGTCCATATTCAGCTCAGGGTAAGGAAGACTGTGAGTGTCAGGTCGGTCCATATTCAGCTCAGGGTAAGGAAGACTGTGAGGGTCAGGTCAGTCCATTTGAGCCCATCCCACATTCAGCTCAGTGTAAGAAAGACCGTGAGTGTCAGTTCGGTCCATATTCAGCTCCGGCTAAGGAAGACTGTGAGTGTCAGGTCAGTCCATATTCAGCTCAGGGTAAGGAAGACAGTGAACATCAGGTTGGTCCATTTGAGCCCATCCCGCATTCAGCTGAGGGTAAGGAAGACTGAGTGTCAGGTCAGTCCATTTGAGTCCATTCCACATTCAGCTCAGGGTAAGGAAGACTGAGTGTCAGGTCAGTCCATTTGAGTCCATCCCACATTCAGCTCAGGGTAAGGAAGACTGTGAGTGTCAGGTTGGTCCATTTGAGCCCATCCCACATTCAGCTCAGGGTAAGGAAGACTGTGAGAGTCAGGTCGGTCCATTTGAGCCCATCTCACATTCAGCTCAGGGTAAGGAAGACTGTGAGTGCCAGGTCAGTCCATATTCAGCTCAGGGTAAGGAAGACTGTGAGCATCAGGTTGGTACATATTCAGCTCTGGGTAAGGAAGACTGTGAGCATCAGGTTGGTCCATTTGAGCCCATCCCGCATTCAGCTGAGGGTAAGGAAGACTGAGTGTCAGGTCGGTCCATTTGAGTCCATCCCACATTCAGCTCAGGGTAAGGAAGCCTGTGTGAGTGTCAGGTCAGTCCATTTGAGTCCATCCCACATTCAGCTCAGGGTAAGGAAGACTGAGTGTCAGGTCAGTCCATTTGAGTCCATCCCACATTCAGCTCAGGGTAAGGAAGACTGTGAGTGTCAGGTCAGTCCATATTCAGCTCAGGGTAAGGAAGACTGTGAATGTTAGGTCAGTCCATGTTCAACTCAGGGTAAGGAAGACTGTGAGTGTCAGGTCGGTCCATTTGAGCCCATCCCACATTCAGCTCAGAGTAAGGAAGACTGTGAGAGTCAGGTCGGTCCATTTGAGTCCATCCCACATTCAGCTCAGGGTAAGGAAGACTGAGTGTCAGGTCAGTCCATTTGAGCCCATCCCACATTCAGCTCAGGGTAAGGAAGACTGTGAGCGTCAGGTCAGTCCATATTCAGCTCAGGGTAAGGAAGACTGTGAGCGTCAGGTCGGTCCATTTGAGCCCATCCCACATTCAGCTCAGGGAAAGGGGCAGCCAGGACAGAAATCCCCCACAAAGAAGTGCCTTTGATGGCATTCGAATCCACAACATCCCAGTTTTTAGAATGGTTTGGAAATGTAATTTTGGGTGTTCTTGTTTGGCCTTTTTTTTAAGGCCATGTAGGAAAAAATTGTAAACTTTCCTGCCTGTTTGTTTGTTATTTGAGACTTAAGATTCCCTCAAAGTGCCTCAGTTTTTCCCCCAAGTAAGTGTCTGCATTGACATTTCATGAGTCTTGAATTATTTTTGGAGGTGTACACAACATTAATTCTGGATAGTTACCAAGTCACTTTGTACTGACACAGACCATGGGTAAACAAGAGAAAATAAGAACTTGAGTGTGTGTGTGCACACACGCATGCTTACACATCCACATATGCATGCATGCAAACACACACAAAGACAGACAGACACACACACATGCATGCGCATAGGCATGAACCTCACGTACACACATACATTCATGCGTGCATGCGCGTGCGTGCACACACACACACACACACACACACACACACACACACATACACATACACACACATGCACACACATGCGCAAACACACATGTACAGACATTACAATCCAAATAGTTTTTCCGAGATTACAGAAGGATTACACTTCACTTCGAAAATATGCTGCACCTCTCCACCCCCACTTCCTCCCTTCCCTCCCCCCCTCCACCCCAGTCCCCACCTTGCCTCACCCCTCCTCTTCCCAGAATTTGAACCTCAATTGCACTGAATTTCATGTTCAGGTCTTGTACTGGACACAGTTTGCTGTGTGGGTCTGTGCGGAACCAAAGTTGACCACTTCCCATTATGGTCAAATACTTGAAAGTCAAACGTATTGATCGCATACATAAGGTCAATTTCAGTTCCCCTTTTCTTGGTTGCCACATACACTGCGACAGTGACTTTCAAACAAATGCAGTCTTCTGAAATAATGTGATCAAGTGAGCAGAGCCTGTTGTGATACATTGCACACAGCTGTGTTGAATGAACAAATCATTTGTCTCTGTCACCGATAGTCACACTTCACTGGAGCTAGAACGAATTTTCTGAAACATTTCAGAGTAGAACTGAACCCTAGTGCAAACGACTGGAGAGGAGGAACTTTTTTTTTTTTAAACACATTTTGCGTGTTTTGAAAAATGTGGTTCGTTTGAAGGTGCTTTTTTTTTCTTTTTCTTTTCTTTTTTTTTTTTTTTCTTTTTTTCTTTTTAATACAAGAATGTAAGGACTTGACTGATGAAGTGAAAGCCCTGATATGGTCCCTTGTAGAGGGCTGGGCTATAAACAACATGACTTGAACTGAACCCTTGACATGAGGTGGTACAGGGCAGAACACTAGTTACCTGCTAATGGAGAATGTGTGACTTAAGGCGGGAAGGTGATTGAAACAGCTTAATTGCAAAAAAAAAAAGAAAAAAAAGAGATCCTGAATTCTGTTGGTTTCTGTGTCCAGGACGACAGTGATTGGTATAGAGAACCAGCTCCCTTCAAAGTCCAAGTCAAAAAACTTTGATCGCAAAAAAAGAATAATCCTGAATTCTCTCTGTTTTTGTTTTCAGGATGATGGTGAATGGTATGGAGAACGAGCTCCCTTTAGAGTTTATGTCAAAAACGTTTGATTGCAAAAAAAAAAAAAGTGTTTAGATTGCAAAAAAAAAAAAAATATATATATATGTTTGCTTCCTAGGGTGATGGTGAATGGTGTAGAGAACCAGCTTCCCTCAGAGTCTTAGTAAACAAAGTTAAATTGGAAAAAAAAAATCCTGAAGTTTGATAGAAAATAAATACTGAATTTCTGTTTTTTGCTTCCAGGACAATGGTGAATGGTATAGGGAACCAGCTTCCATCAAAGTCCAAGTCAAAAAAGTTTGATTGCTAAAAAAGATGCTGAAATTCTATCGGTTTTTGCTTCAAGGACGACGGTGACTGGTTTAGAGAACCACTTCCTTCACAGTCTAAGTCAAAAATGTTTGATTGCAAAAAAAAAAGAAAGAAAGAAAATGGCCCTGAATTCTATCTGATTTTGCTTATCAGGATGATGATGAATGGTATAGAGAACAAGCTTTCATCATAGTCTTAGTCAAAAAAGTTTGATTGCAAAAAAAAAAACGCCCATAATTCTGTTGGTCTTTGTTCCAGGACAACGGTGAATTGTATAGAGAACCAGCTTCCTTTAGAGTCTAAGTCAGAAAAGTTTGATTGCTAAAAAAAAAAAAAAAAAAAAAAATCCTGAATTCCATCGGTTTTTGCTTCCCAGGATGACGGTGAATGGTATAGGAAACAAGCTTCCTTCAGAGTCTAAGTAAAAAAAAGTTTGATTGCAAAAAAAAAATAATAATAAATAACCATGAATTCTGTCAAGTCTTTGTTTCCAGGACAACAGTGAATGGAACAAACTTCCTTCACAGTCAAAGTCAAAAAAGTTTGATTGCAAAAAAAAAAAAAAAAAGAAAATGGTACTGAATTCCATTGATTGTTGCTTCCAGGGACGACGGTGAATGGTATAGAGAACCAGCTGCCATCAGAGTCTCTGTCGCTGTGGAAGCAGCGGGGCACGGTGGATCACATCGTCCTGTTGGACTGGAGCTCTCACCTGGACTCCCTGGTCATCAGCAGCCCCCTGCGCACCCTCAAAGACGCCTTGTTTGTGGTCAGCCCCTCTCTGCATCCTTTGTCGCCTTTTTTAATTAATTTTTTTTTTATAATTTTTTTTGCTGTCTCACTTTCCTGTGCCCTCTCTGTGAAGGCAAATTATTTTGTGTGGTAGCTGTTTTAACAAACGGACAGAAAAAGAATACAAAAGGATTAATTGAAAAAAAAATACAAATTCTATTGCATTCTTCCAACGTAAATGTCAGATTGAAAAGATTGAAAATCAATTGCAAAAAGAAAAATTAGAATAGTTTTCTTCTTTTGTAGTTTTAGGGAAATGAGAAGTTATGTTTATTGGCAATATATTGAATTGTTTTTCATGACAGCTGGTAAGGCAAGCCTCAAAGTGCATATGTGTTTGTGAACTTTTGATTGATACCTAAAGATTTCCAGGTGAAACAATTCATCACATTTTGTAAAGAGGTTGGCAAACAGTTGCATGCTATGTCTGTCGCCAAAAAGAAAACAACAGTATCAACTACAGTATCTGAGGTAGCATGCTAATGATCTCTTTGTCATGAGATGAATAGATTGAGAATTTTTTTTTTTTTTTTCCTTTTTTCAGTATGACTCGACAGTGATCATCAAAAGCGAGCCCCTGGTGCTAGAGGGGGGCTATGAGCAGTGGCTGCTCTTCTACCCGACCTTGACCACCAACTCCCGCGTCACCCGACCCACTTCCTCCGCTGTCATCTCATCGGTCACACTATGTCAGTGCCCACTTGGCGGTGTTTTGTCTTGTCATTGGTTTGTCCCTGTTGTTGAGCGGACTCACTGACAATTCTGTTTGAAATGAGTTTCAGTTTCCGCCTGCTGTTGCCTCACTTTGAATCTGCTTTGCTGTTTTTGCCTTTGTCTGTCCTTCTCCCTCTTTGTTTTAAGTCTGTTTCTTTGTCTGAAATTATGTATCTGCTAACCCATGGACGTTGTTTTGTGAGATGGTATGTCTGAAGTTTAGGCTCAGTCTGGTGAAGCTGTGTGTATGTGGATGGGAGAAACAAGAGTGATATTACACATTACAATGCTTTGGTGCACAAACGTGTCAGTGGGTATGTTGCTTTTGTGGGGGATGGTGGAACGAAGGCACTTTTTTGTTTTGTTTTGAGAAGGAATTAAACTTTTAGTGGGAGAAAGATCCCTGTTGATCGTTTGAAGTTCCCTTTGATGGGAAAATTTTTTAATTGTTCACAGTTCATTATGTTGATAGACTGATGAGCACATGAGCACACACTTTCTGTTTTAGAATTTAGTGACATGATTTTTTTTTTCAAATGCAGAAAAATGCAAAAATAGCTGCTCATGAAAGAAGTTTGAAGTAGACCTAATCAAATTTATTCATTTATTGGTGCATGTTATTGTAATTTTAGTCCATTGATTTAAGAAAAGGAAGAAAGAAAAAGAGAGGTCAGGTTGTTATGTCATTAGACAATAATATAAATGATTTTAGTGTGTTGTCAGTGAGTTTAATTTGATTGTGCAAAACAAACTCAGACTGCCAATAGTAATGCCATGGGTATCTTCAAAGCCTTGCTGAATTAACAAAAAATAGAGACAGGAAGGGGTGAGGGGTGGTGTGGGGGTAGGGGGTTGGGGACAATGGGTGGCAGAGAGAAGGCAGGGCAGAGAGAAGGGGGAAGTTGGAAAAGAGGAAGGCGGTCTGGCTGAGGCCTGCAGGCTGATGTACATCTGTGCATTGATCTGGCTAAGGGATTGGAGTTGTCAGAGAAGCACTCAAGAAGTGTCCTATTAACATGTTAGTACTGGGCTGCTGAATCTTGGAAAGGAATTTTTGCTGCTGCATGATTTGTAAACTGAACCTCTAGCATCATGACTTCATGTGTGTGTACACACGCTGCAAAATACGTCATATTTACATCATGCATATTTACTGTAATGTCATCATCATCATCATCATCATCATATCATCATTGATCCCTTTGTTTCACTTCTACAACTGATGCTCTTTCCTGCCAGTGGATTTTGACTACCCTGAGTTTGAAGAACCACAGCCACCAAAAGCAGATGAGCCTGACAAAGCATCAGTGAAAGATGAGCAGATGGTCAACAACATGAACGCCGCCATCAGAGCCGCCTCCAACGCATCCACCGTCCCGCAGTTCAACCGCGCCCTCAAACCCAGAGCTACGGGTCAGTCCATCGGTGAGAGCATCGCCAAGACCAGCGAGCTGAACAACGCACGCGCGCAACGTGAACCTGGCGCGGGACGCCCCGTCGGGGGAGGGCATGGCCATGCTGACCATCACCTGTACCCCAGCTTTTGTGGTGGCGCCGAGCAACAAGAAGGAGGGGGAGAAGAACACCAATGTGGTGGCCGAGGAAGGCAGGGTGAGGGAGGTGAAGGTCATCTGCTGACATACATGCATCTGCACAAACTAACAATATTGGTTGTTCATTGGGAGAGGCTGTGTGTGTGTGTGTGTGTGTGCGCGCGCGCATGCGTGCATGTGTGTGTGTGTGCGCAGGGTCTCATCTTTAAAGCCCTTCTCCTCACCCCTATTCCCCTCAGTGGCATTATACCCAGGGTGCTGACATCAGTGCTCCATGCACAAACACATTCAGGATTGTAGAGTCTTAGCCTCAGCACTGGCATTTTGCAGGGAGCAATCGGTGTAAGGTCATCATATGGCAACCTTCTAGATTAACTGCCAAGTCATTTTGGTGGAGTTATGAGGTACCTGTTCTGATGCAGCATACACGTGACTCCATCTTGGCAAAGCCAGCTGGAGTGGATGTCTCCCGCAGAGGAGGCACCACCATGATGATCCAAGAATGTATTCACGTCAAGAGGAAAAGTTGGCGTGCACCGGATTATCAGAAGTAACATATTTTAAATGAAGATTTACTTACATTTGAAAGCGCAGACTTTTGAAAAGATGCTTTGCAAAGTCTATAGACATGTCTTCTACATCTTGGGTCAAGCAAAGCACTGACGATATGGGTGCAGGAAGATTCTGTGAGAGATCTCAGTACTCCCCAACTGCCCCATCTCCTCTCCCATCTGCTCCTATGCGCTGCTAACATTAAACCCCTAATATATGTGGTGTTGTGGATTGTTTGTTCCTGTTTTGATTTGTGTATGTGTGCCTCACATACAGACCACTTTGTTGCTGTGGTACACTTCAGGGTATTTACTGTTAACAAAACTGAAATTTATGGATTGAAGGTCTTGCACCAGACTAAGCAATTCAGGCACATTCTACAATCGTCCATAGGTGCAGCTTTTAGGCTGGCTGTGAGAGCCTTTGAGTACTGTGTGCCTTAGTGCAGAGTCACTCATCTCTGCCTTTTCATTTGCTCAGCAAGACGGGTGTCTCAGTCACCTTCAGGAGTACTCTACTCTCATATTGAAAACATATATGAAAGATCAGCATGGACATATGTTACACACACACACACACACACACACACACACACACATCACACACACACACACACACACACACACACACACACACACACACTTACACTTTCCATTTCTGCAGTTTGGGAATGCCTGTATCCACAAAAGATCACATGTGTTACATTTCTATACCATGAGAGAAAAAAAACTCACCTGCTTTCTGCCATTTGTCAGAAAATTCTTTTTTTTTTTCAGTGTGAGAAATCAGTAGGTGACAAAAGTGAGTGCCTTGAAACTTAGCCATTTGTTAAGTGTCCTTTTTAATTCTCCACATTACAACAGAATTTTAAACTGTGGCCACCTGCATTCTTTGCAAGATATTTTTCTTGAAACCTACACAAAAGTCCAGGAAAAGAATATGATAATGGAAGTAATAGATCAGTATAGCTTGAGTTAATTCTGCTTTATGTTTGAATCGATTCTGGTCCACTCATATCGTCTTGCTATTAATTTATAAGCTGTTGCTTGTTAATTTAGCAGCATCTGGTGTGAAAATTAAACTCGGCTTGACAAAGGCTGGATATTGTGCTTCAGTACATCCACAAAATGATTTGTTTTTTAGAGAGGTGACAGTCCTGTAAGTGCTAGTGAAGTCCTGATAATGATGTGTTCCTTTAGAGAGCTGACAGTCATATAAGTGCTAGTGAAGTCCTGATAATGATGTGTTCCTTTAGAGAGCTGACAGTCCTGTAAGGGCTTGTGAAGTCCTGATGATGATGTGTTCCTTTAGAGAGGTGGTGACAGTCCTGTAAGTGCTAGTGAAGTCCTGATAATGATGTGTTCCTTTAGAGAGCTGACAGTCACATAAGTGCTTGTGAAGTCCTGATAATGATGTGTTCTTTAGAGAGGTGACAGTCCTGTAAGTGCTTGTGAAGTCCTGATGAGGTCCTTGAAAAGTCCTTAGCTTTCAGCACTGGAAGTCTGCAGGAACTCTTCCAGCTTCCGGTGCCTTGTGTCCCATGCTCCAACTCACCTGCTTTTTTTTTTTTTTTCACTCTCCTCAGAATGGCAGCAAGCGAACGGAAGACCAGACCCCTCCACCAGCCCCAGCTCCCACCACCCCTCCTCCTCCTCCCCCCCCAGCAGAGAGCCCGGAGGAGAGGCAGGCCAGGGCCAGGCTGGCGGCCCTGGAGGAGAAGCGGAGGAAGGAGGAGAGGGCGCTGGCCGACATCATGCGGCAGAAGCGGCACATGGAACAGGACCTGAAGGAGATGCAGACGCTGAGTGTGCAGGAGAGGCAGATGTGAGTGGGAGATGAGGGGGGTGGGGTGGGTGGGATGGGTGGGATGGGGAGTGGTTGGTAGGAGAGACAGATGTGAGTGAGAGACGAGGGAGGGGTGGAGGTGGTAAGGAGAGAGGAGGAGGGGATGGGGGGGGGGGGGGGGAGGACAGATTTTTTTGCATTTTTGAGATTTTGGTATACTTTAAGAGCTGGTCAAGGGGCGTAACATAGTAAAGTCCCTCCCAATCACATTATTTTTAAAAATAAACATGCTACAAAATTCTTGTGCCGTAACTAAGCTCGCATTATAATTGTGGTGATCATTTTTTTTTTGTCTCCTGTAAAATTTGATTTTCAGACTTAGGCAGTTTATTTCCCGGCAGCAATATGTTCAGTTGAAAATAACTGCCGCCACTTGTGACTGCAGGCATCTAAGACGTTGCCTCCCTCCCCATTTTACTGTCAGTGACTTTTGATATACAGAATTTGAAACAATTACAAAAACTGTGTCTGTGTGATGCAAGGTGATTTCAGATGTGTGTGTGTGCGCGTGCGTGTGTGTGTGTGTGTGTGTGTGTGTGTGTGGACAGGAGAGAAGCCCACGAGAAGACAATTAAGGAGGAGGAGGCGGAGCGAAAGAGACAGGTAGTGGTTGAATGGGCAGTAAGGGCCTACATGCCTCCCAGTGCTCCAGCGTGTGTGTGTGTGTGTCTGTGGTATGTGTGTGTGTGTGTCTGTGTGTATGTGTGTGTGTGTGTGAGTCTCTGTGTGTATGTGTGTGTGTGTGTGTGTGAGTCTGTGTGTGTGTGTGTGTGTGTGTGTGTGTGTGTGTGTGCGCGCACATGCACAAAGCAGTGGTGAGGACATATTGAGAGGCTGGGTTTGGCTGCCTCCTGTTAT
>JADBJO010001888.1:277500-320000 GCA_016801955.1 Conus betulinus
ATGACCGCTCAGCCGCAACAGAAAGGTAAAAACGATGAGCCGGTGTACGCACTGTTTCTTTGGGAAAGAGGGGGAGTGTGGTGTGTGTGTGGGGGGGGGGGGGGGGGGGGGGGCCTGTGTGGGGGGGATTTAGGAAAAACGATGCTCATTTTTCTTTTTGGTTCTTTGTGCCTCTTATGAATGAAAAAGCTCAGGGTATGAGTATGTGCACATGTTTCTCTTTGGGAGCAGAAGCAGAAGCTATCTTTCTTGTTTACTTTTGCTTCTTGTTGCTTTTTACATCTCCCTACCTTGCTTAAATCTGTTGACTATTACCATGTTTTGCATCTGATAAATCTTTCTTGTTTACTTTTTACATCTCCCTACCTTGCTTAAATCTGTTGACTATTCTGAGGTTAGCATGTTTTGCTTCTATTCGTCTGAACCATGCGCTGATAATTGCTTAGTTGAGCCAGAGTGAGTCCCCTTGCGGAGGGTGACATTGCCACGCCCGTTCAGCGACAGTCCTTAACAACTTGCAGACTTGAAGAAGACTTTGATGGGAACTTGTCACAAGCATGGATATGGAGTCTTTTGTTTGTTTGTTGCGCTTGTTTTTTTCTGGGGAATTGAATATTCATAGCTCGTCTGGGCTGTTCACAAGCGGGCTGTATGACTGAAAGATTGATAGCTCTGTCTGGGCTGTTGACAAGCGGGCTGTATGATTGAAGATGATAGCTTTGTCTGGGCTGTTGATGTGCGGGTTGTATGATTGAAGATTGATAGCTCTGTCAAGGCTCTTGAGAAGCAGTATGATTGAAGATTCCTAGTTCTATCAGGGCTCTTGAGAAGCAGTATGATTGAAGATTCCTAGTTCTGTCAGGGCTCTGAGAAGCAGTATGATTGAAGATTCATAGCTCTATCTGGGCTTGACAACAAGCTGTGTATGACTGAAGATTGATAGCTCTGTCTGGGCTGTTGACAAAGAGGCTGTATGATCGAAGGTTCATAGCTCTGTGCTATGATTGAAGATTCATAGTTCTGTCAGGGCTCTAGAGAAGCAGTATAATTGAAGATTGATAGCTGTGTCTGGGCTGTTGACAAGGGTTGTATGATTGAAGATTCATAGCACTGTCTGGGCTCTTGACGAGAGGGTTGTATGATTGAAGATTGATAGCTGTGTCTGGGCTGTTGACAAGCAGTATGATTGAAGATTCATAGCTCTGTCTGGGGGCTCTTGACGAGCGGGTTGTATGATTGAAGATTGATAGCTCTGTCTGGGCTGTTGACAAGCAGTATGATTGAAGATTCATAGCTCTGTCAGGGCTCTTGACGAGCAGGCTGTGTGCCCTGTGCAGACACGTACAAGACCAGGCTGAAGGAGGAGCCCACCACCAGCACCAGGGGGGGATTGTCCAGGTCCCACTCCTCCCCTGACATCATGAAGCAGCTGGCCGACGAGGCGCGAATGGGCAGCAGGCCTGTCTATGACCGCGCCAGCAAACCCTCTGTTATGTAGGCTCCTCTTTGAGTTTTTCTTCTTTGCAGGATGGAGTGTTAGTTTGCATCGTCTGTGTGTGTGTCTGTGTGTGTGAGGGAGGTCAAATGAGTGAGTGTGAGAGAGAGAGAGTGTGTGTGTGTGTGTGTATGTGAGTGAATGCATGAGTGTGAGTGTGTGTGTGTGTGTGTGTGTGTGTGTGTGTGTGTGTGTTAGAGTGAGTGATTTATTCGCTGTCATGTTTACAGCATGCTACAGTTTCACTGACAATGCTTTGCTGCTATAGTTCAGGATGAAATGCTATACCCAACACCCAAAAAATCTTGAACAAAAACGTGGACTCAGTTGCAGCCTAAATGGAGGTGTTACAAAATAGATCTTTGGACTGTTGACTTAGCTAATTAAAAAAAAAAAGTGCCAAGGTCAGTAAGGCGAAGAAGAAAAAGCGAAAGAAAAATAACTTACTTTGCCACCATATCAACTGGCTACATTGTAGGCCATTTTAATTTTTCTGTACGTGAAGTTGGAATCACACAATCACTGGCAAGATTTCTGTGTTCTTAGTCGGCCACCCTGTCATGTGCAAAGTGAACTGCAACTGAAAGTGCTTGTGAACCAGAGTTGACACATGGTGTTATGCTGGAATTTGGAATGCTACACTCAAAATGTCAAAATGCTTCTCCTAGGCCTTGGCATCTCTGAGTTTACAGATGAAGCTTACGCAGGGAGTACTCAGAATTTCTGATTCTGTGCTGTGCATGATGTGCAGCTCCTTGGTGCCGGAAGCCAAGCAGCCGGCAACACGAGCAGTGGCTCGCCGGCGTGACCTGAACCCTGTGTACGGCAATGTGGTGAGTGTTGAAGTAACATGTATGGTGTGTGTGTGTACAGGGGGGGATAACCAATGTCTGAATTCTGTGTACGCAACATGGTGAGTGTTGTTGCTTCATGTGTGTGTGTGTGTGTGTGTGTGTGTGTGTGTGTGTGTGTGTGTGTGTGTGTATACAAGGGGGGATAACTGATATCTGAACCCTGTGTACGGCAACATGGTGAGTGTTGTCGTTTCATGTGTGGTGTGTGTGTGTACAAGGGGGGATAACCGATGCCTGAACCCTATGTATGGCAGTGTGGGGTGTATTGTCGCTTCATGTGTGTGTGTGTGTGTGTGTGTGTGTGTGTGTGTGTGTGCAAGGGGGGATAACCAATGTCTGAACCCTGTGTATGGCAACATGGTAAGTGTTGTTGTTTTCATGTGTGGTGTGTGCGTGTGTTTGCAGGTGGGAATGAACAATATCTGAATTTCTGCAAGTGTCTGTATCTCCCTGGTCATGTTGAGGCCAGGATTGAATGCAAAAGGAAATATAGAGCACAGCTCTGTTGTGTGTAGTCTTCAGCGAAAAAAAAAAAATAAGAAAAAGAACCTTCAGAGTATTGTTGTGATTGTGATGTTCATCAGATGTCATGGAACTGTCTTTCCGTGCCGTCATGGTGACTTCAGAGAGAGTGGAAAGATAGCTAAGTGAACAATGCAGCAGCCTTTGAAGCAAGGGAGGAGTGAGGTACATCAAATCTCCAAATAGCCAGTTGTTGAAATCAGTGGAAAAAAAATCAATGGGAAAAAAAAAAAACGTTTGGAAATTCTCTCTCTTTTTTTTTATATAGAATCTGCCATTGGAGATTTTGTTCACAACAAAAGTGTGGACTCCTGAAATGTGTTTGCTGATAATCAGCCATTATGAGAAAGAGTTCAAACGCTAGCTGACAATACACTCAGAGGGACTTCAGTGTGAGAGGATGAAAACAAGCTTCCAGTTGACAGATGATTACATTAAAAATTGTCTTCAGAAAGTTGAAAAACAAACTATACACAAAGAAATAAAAAAATAAGCATAGTAGCCTTTCTAAGCATATTGGTCAACATCATCTCTGCAGCTGAATGTTCCTATCATTATGATGGGTTACTGTGTGCAGATGACAGGACAGTATGAAAGTATGATGAAATAAAGAAAGAAAACAGGAAGAAAGCGTACTACATGATTAGAGCTGTGTGAACATTCTGCCTGTGTGTGTGTGTGCGTGTTTGTGTCTAGTGTAGTAAAAGATGATCATGCTTTTGTAGTATTGCAAATTTTCTGTCACATACATTAAGGTTTGTCTGAAGAGAATTCATTATGCCTAGTTGACTACATTCTGAACATGCATTCTTTGTGCATGTGTACACAAACATATACACTCATTCCCATGCACACTACACACACGCACGCAAGCGCGCGCACACACACACACACACACACACACACACACACACACACACACACACACACACACACACACGCGCACACACACACACATGCACACACACACACATACACACACACACACAAGATCACATAGTTGCTCCCAATCCCATGTCCTCCCTCCTTCTGATCCAGCAAACATCACTCATTCCCCTTACACTGGTATCCCCTTGTCCTCCTCTCCTCCCCCAAGACCCTCCCCCACCCCCTACCTCTTTTCTCCCTGCCCAAATCCTCTCCATTTCCATGCATTCCCTTGCTCACACACAAACAAACTCACACATCTTGCTTGCTGAAACAAAGATATAGTCACAAGTATACACACACATGCATACATGCATGTACACACACACACACACACACACACACATCTGCTTGCTCAAACGAAGACATAGTCACAAGTATACAACACACATGCATGTACACACACACATGCGCACACACACACACACATACACACACACACGCACACACATAAACACACATGCGCACGCACACACACACACACACACACACACACACACACACACACTCACATGCACGCACACACATGCACACACACACACACACACACACACATACACAAACACTCCAGTCCCCCCCTCTACTCCCCACTCCCAATTCCACCCACACCATTCACCCCACGGTGCAGTGCCCTCTTCCTGGTTTCCTCTCAGCGTGTTGACCCTGTCCACAGGGGCCGGCCATGACAGGGCTGCGTAACCTTGGCAACACCTGCTACATGAACTCGACGGTGCAGTGTCTGAATAACACCACACCCTTGGTCACCTACTTCCTTAACGACTACTACCTTAACGACATCAACAGGTAAGTCCAGAGGAACACATCAATGTCAATCTCCTAGTTAAATGACTCTTACCTTAATCACGTCACCAGGTGTGTCAGAGGTGCATATTAATGACCTTCATGACATCAGTTTGCCTGTCAAATGACTGTTGCCTTAATGATGTCACCTGTGAGTCGGAGGTCTGTGTTAACGCCTCTTGTGACGTCAGTCTGCTTGTCAAATGATTGGTACCTTAAAACTCTCTTCTGCATGCACTTACCTGGGCTTACTTAGGCCGAGAATGTACAGCAAGAGAATCTTCTTCAGAAACTTTCTTCTGAATTGTTGTTCATCATATCAATAACCTCATCCCAGTTGAATCTAGGTCACTCTCAGCTTCATTACTTGGCACTTTCACTAAGTCTTATCCCGTAAATCCTACAAATCAGCTCATCTTCATCACTAAATCCCATGATAGAATGCCAGAAATCAAGGTTAGCCATGGTGAAAAACAGCACTTTGACCACAAAACTTTTTTTTTTAAATCATAACTCAAGAACTACAGCACGTATCGAGTTGCATTTTTTGCAAACGGAAGTGGATTGTAAAGGAAAAAATGAACTCATGTTCTTGCGAGGCTTCCTTTTCTATGAGAAACATGGCGGTGGCGCCCATTGTTGCCACATATTTTATCGGGCGTTTGCGGGTGCTGTATGCACAGCCACTCTGACCTTTACCAGGCACCGGTGGGCGCTGTATGAAGACAGGGAGACTGATGTCACCAGGTGAGTCAGAGGTCCATGTCAATGACCTTAATGACATCATTCTCCCTGTCAAATGATTGTTACATTAATGATGTCACCTGGTGAGTCAGAGGTCCATGTCAATGACCTTAATGACATCATTCTCCCTGTCAAACGATTTTTACCTTAATGACGTCAACAGGTAATTCAGAGGTCCATATTAACGACCTTTGTGACATCAGTCTGCTTGCCAAACGATTCGTGACCTTAATTATGTCACCAGGTGAGTCCAAGGTCCATATTGATGACCTTCATGACATCAGCCTTCCTGTCAAGTGACTTACCTTAATGACGTCAGCAGGTGCGTCGATGATCCTTGTTACCTGCTTTCATTACATCAGTCTGCTTGTCAAATGACTGTTACCTTAATGATGTCACCAGGTGCCTTAATGATGTCTCCAGGTGCATGTTACCTTAATGATGTCACCAGGTGCACAGATGGCACATGTTGACTCTCTCTATGACTCATTCTGCTTGTCAAATGACTGTTACCTTAATGATGTCACCAGGTGAGTCAAGAGGTCCATGTTAACGACCTTCGTGACAGCAGTCTGCCTGTGCAAAGGGGGCTTTGTGTAGATGACGATGATGAAGATAATGATGGATGCGATGACAATAATGTTTCAGAGACAGCTCTCAAGGGATGCACGGGGAAGTGGTGGATGAGTTTGCAGTGGTGGTGAAAGCGCTGTGGTCCGGCCAGTATCGCAGCATCACCCCGCGTGACCTCAAGGTGATCGCTAGTTAAACAGGTGTAAGAACAATGACAATTTCATGTCACGCTGTTGTTCAGACTCGGTGTGTTTTGCAGCACTCGCAATCAGCTGGAACAGTGCAAAAGGTAGCAACGCGAAATGCATCAAAATCATTGTAGATGCACTGTGTGCAAAATGTACAAAGCTGCACACTCTGACTCACCACCTGTGTCTCCCTTGTCACCACAACCACTCCTTCCTCTCTCTTTCATATTGCTCTTTCTGCCTTCTGTCTAGACCAGCTGTGCTGCAACTTGATTGGTATGAAGGGCATAGATGTGACACGTGGAAACTTCGTCTGCAGTATGAAGGTGATGAAGAGTGTAGGGAAACAACTCCAACTGGAGGAACACCTTGCTTGAGTGACATGGTGGTTTGTGTTGCTGTCCACCTTCACTGCTGATGTTCCACACTGAAGTAAGTCATGCATCATACAACCATATGGGCAGGCAGAGTGGATATGAGAGTAAGCTATGGGAACCAGTTGTGTTCTTTTTGCATGCTTCGACCAAAGAGTTACAGCTCTCGCTGCATGCTTCGACCAAAGAGTTACAGCTCTCGCTGCATGCTTCGACCAAAGAGTTACAGCTCTCGCTGCATGCTTCGACCAAAGAGTTACAGCTCTCGCTGCATGCTTCGACCAAAGAATTACAGCTCCCGCTCACTCTCAAAGCTCGAATCTTGACTGTCTCTGTCTGAATCTTCAACAGCTTGCTAATACATTAGAACAATAGTTAAGACTATATGCTTTAAAATGTGTACATGTATATAAAAAAAAAAAAAAAAAAGAATGGCGAGAGAGCATGAATTTGTATGCTAATAAATCAGGAAAGAACCCGATTTGTGTCAGCAGAGACTGTTTCTACCACAGGCACTGGAAGATCAGGAGCTATCCCTCTACCCTTAGCTGTGTTGGTGTAGATGAAAGCGAATCCACCTTCCACCACTGCTTTTACAAAAATTGCGACCTTACCCTCCCCCCCCCCCCCCCCCCCGATATGCCACTCCCTCCCAGCCATTAGGATAATGAAAGCATTGTGTGTGCAGAACATCGAATGGATCCCAATTGGTTGTGATGTGAAAGAGTGCCGTGTGCAGTATGTCGTATATGCCCAATGGGTGGTGATGTGAAAGAGTGCCGTGTGCAGTATGTCATATGCCCAGTGGGTGGTGATGTGTGAAAGAATGCCGTGTGCAGTATGTCGTATGTCCAGTGGGTGGTGGTGTGAAAGAGTGCCGTGTGCAGCTTGTCGTATGCCCAATGGGTGGTGGGGTGAAAGAGTGCCATGTGCAGCCTGTCGTATGTCCAGTGGGTGGTGGTGTGAAAGAGTGCCGTGTGCAGCTTGTCGTATGCCCAATGGGTGGTGGTGTGAAAGAGTGCCGTGTGCAGCTTGTCGTATGCCCAATGGGTGGTGGTGTGAAAGAGTGCCGTGTGCAGCATGTCGTATGCCCAATGGGTGGTGGTGTGAAAGAGTGCCGTGTGCAGCATGTCATATGCCCAGTGGGTGGTGATGTGAAAGAGTCCCATGGGCAGCCTGTCGTATACCCAATGGGTGGTGATGTGAAAGAGTGCCGTGTGCAGTATGTCGTATGCCCAATGGGTGGTGATGTGAAAGAGTGCCGTGTGCAGTATGTCGTATGCCCAATGGGTGGTGGTGTGAAAGAGTGCCGTGTGCAGCCTGTCGTATGACCAATGGGTGGTGGTGTGAAAGAGTGCCATGTGCAGCCTGTCGTATGACCAGTGGGTGGTGGTGGTGTGAAAGAGTGCCGTGTGCAGTATGTCGTATGCCAGTGGGTGGTGATGTGAAAGAGTCCCATGGGCAGCCTGTCGTATGACCAATGGTGGTGGTGTGAAAGAGTGCCGTGTGCAGTATGTCATATGCCCAATGGGTGGTGGTGTGAAAGAGTCCAATGGGCAGCATGTCGTATGCCCAATGGGTGGTGATGTGAAAGAGTGCCGTGTGCAGTATGTCATATGCCCAATGGGTGGTGGTGTGAAAGAGTCCAATGGGCAGCATGTCGTATGCCCAATGGGTGGTGATGTGAAAGAGTGCCGTGTGAAGTATGTCATATGCCCATGGGTGGTGGTGTGAAAGAGTCCCATGGGCAGCATGTCGTATGCCCAATGGGTGGTGGTGTGTGAAAGAGTGCCGTGTGCAGTATGTCGTATGCCCAATGGGTGGTGATGTGAAAGAGTGCCGTGTGCAGCATGTCGTATGCCCAATGGGTGGTGATGTGAAAGAGTGCCGTGTGCAGTATGTCGTATGCCCAATGGGTGGTGATGTGAAAGAGTGCCGTGTGCAGTATGTCGTATGCCCAATGGGTGGTGGTATGAAAGAGTGCCGTGTGCAGTATGTCGTATGCCCAATGGGTGGTGGTGTGAAAGAATGCCGTGTGCAGTATGTCGTATGCCCAATGGATGGTGATGTGAAAGAGTGCCGTGTGCAGTATGTCGTATGCCCAATGGATGGTGATGTGAAAGAATGCCGTGTGCAGTATGTCGTATGCCCAATGGGTGGTGATGTGAAAGAGTGCCGTGTGCAGCTTGTCGTATGCCCAATGGGTGGTGGGGTGAAAGAGTGCCGTGTGCAGTATGTCGTATGCCCAATGGGTGGTGGTGGTGTGAAAGAGTGCCGTGTGCAGTATGTCGTATGCCCAATGGGTGGGTGGTGATGTGAAAGAGTGCCGTGTGCAGTATGTCGTATGCCCAATGGGTGGTGGTGTGAAAGAGTGCCGTGTGCAGCCTGTCGTATGACCAATGGGTGGTGGTGTGAAAGAGTGCCATGTGCAGCCTGTCGTATGACCAGTGGGTGGTGGTGTGAAAGAGTGCCGTGTGCAGTATGTCGTATGCCCAGTGGGTGGTGATGTGAAAGAGTCCCATGGGCAGCCTGTCATATGACCAATGGGTGGTGGTGTGAAAGAGTGCCGTGTGCAGTATGTCATATGCCAATGGGTGGTGGTGTGAAAGAGTCCAATGGGCAGCATGTCGTATGCCCAATGGGTGGTGATGTGAAAGAGTGCCGTGTGCAGTATGTCATATGCCCAATGGGTGGTGGTGTGAAAGAGTCCAATGGGCAGCATGTCGTATGCCCAATGGGTGGTGATGTGAAAGAGTGCCGTGTGAAGTATGTCATATGCCCAATGGGTGGTGGTGTGAAAGAGTCCCATGGGCAGCATGTCGTATGCCCAATGGGTGGTGGTGTGAAAGAGTGCCGTGTGCAGCATGTCGTATGCCCAATGGGTGGTGATGTGAAAGAGTGCCGTGTGCAGTATGTCGTATGCCCAATGGTGGTGGTGTGAAAGAGTGCCGTGTGCAGTATGTCGTATGCCCAATGTGTGGTGGTGTGAAAGAGTGCCGTGTGCAGTATGTCGTATGACCAATGTGTGGTGGTGTGTGTGCAGAACACGGTGGGCAAGTACAACCCCCTGTTTGCCGGCTACCAGCAGCAGGACTCTCAGGAGTTCCTCACCTTCCTCCTGGACGGTCTGCATGAGGGGATGAACGAGGTCATTAGGCTGTCTGTCTGTCTGTCCATCTGTCTGTCCCTCTGTCTGTCTGTCTGCCTGCCTGTCTGTCTCTTTTTTCCATGTTTTTTTTTTTTGTTTGGTGTTTCTTAAGGTGTGTGTATGACGCAGAGGGAGGGGAGGGAGGGGAGTGGAGGTGGGGGAAAGAGAAGGTGTGTGTGTATGTGTGTGTGTGTGTGTGTGTGTGTGTGTGTGTGTGTGTTTGTGCATGCGCGTGCATGTGAGCATACATAATATGCGACTATGTAAGTGTGCCTCCCAGCATGACTTCCATGAGACAGATTTTGTTTTTGCAGACTATTTTTTTTCTCTCTGGCTACATGAGATTTATCTCCCATTGAAAACTCTTGAAGAAATGCTGTTCTGAACAGTTTATTCGCTGTTACCTATATCATCAGGGGCTCCCTTCCTTTAGGAACATGGTCTTCTGGAATAATTGTTCTTCTCTTTACTAGAGTTACCTCCCATAAGTGATCAAAGACTGTTGCTTTAAAGACATGTCTTACTGGAATCTCTCTCATCCATGTCAGTGCTAGTTTTACCTTCCGGCAGAAACTTGCTTCCTTGCAAGACTTATGCCTCCGCAAATTTTTTTTTTTTTTTGGGTGGGTTGTCTGGATTTTCTATTGTATAATGACTCCCTGCCTTTCATGACTTGTTTCACAGGAAGGTTTGTCATCCTTGTCTCTTCATGATTTGACTTACAACACACACTCTTTTGCAGAACTTGAACATATTTTTTTGTCTGTACCCACACAAGAGTTTCCTCTTTATATAAGAAGACTCCATCTGTTTAGTGATTTGTTTTCTCAGAACATGTTATCCTTTTTCTGAGCTAGATTTATCTCCCTGAGATTTCCTCCCATTGAAGAGCCCATCAAAACAAAACAAACAACGACAAAAAGAAAAACAAAACAAGAACAAAAACGGGAGGAGAGAGTTTGTTATGTTATCAACATCAACGTTTCCACTTCTCTGCGAGTTAGGGTGAATTGGCAAAAAGAGAAACGTTGCAGAAGGAAAGAAAGACCAAAAAAAAAATTGGGTGTAAAGAAAGAAAGTGGCAGTGGAATCCACTACACAGTGCAGGTTTGGGGCATGCACCTGACAACGCTCACATGACAACATCTCATGTAAATTTGTTTACCAAAGCGGACACTGGCCATCGTTACGCCTGTTGCGCTTTGGCATGATGCACAAAAGTGAAAGAGATGAGTGAGAGCTGTAGTAAAAGAGGTCCTGGTTGGATTGGCCCGAAAAGTGGATGATGAATCACTTGATGCTTCAGATTTACGTCAGATTGCATCAGTTTGAAGACAAATTTCAAAATCTTTTCGGGGGAGTAGGGAATGTCGATTGCATCATTTTGAAAGTTTCCAATTTTTTTTAGGGGAGCAGGGAATGTCGATTGCATCATTTTGAAAACAAGATTCAACATCTTTCAGGGGAGCAGGGAATGTTGATTGCTTCATTTTGAAGACAAGATTCAAAATCTTTTCAGGGAACAGGGAATGTCGATTTCTTCATTTTGAAGACAAGATTCAAAATCTTTTCAGGGGAGCAGGGAATGTTTCCATCAGACCCCCAGAGAATTTCAGCAACTTTTCTTTCATGTGGCCCTTGAACCTTAATCCAGACAAGCTACAACACAGCTGTGGCAGTCACCACACTTAAGTCGATTCAGAGAATGAGTAAAGAGGAAATAGAGTCAGAAAGACAATTACAGGGTTGGGTGTTGCCAAATGGTGGTTTCATGGCATGGCACTGTAACCCTGACTCACCCATGCAGCAGATGTCAGGTGATTGATGAAGGCAGGTGCAGTGTTGGAATGATCACAGGTGAAGCAGCGGCCGCAGATTCCAGACCAGGACAATGACGGACTCGCGGACGCCAAGGCGGCGCACCTGGCCTGGGAGAAACCACAAGAGGCTGCACCGCTCCATCATTGTGGAGCTGTTTCAGGTAGGAAGACTGCCCACAGTCAGGGAAGGGGCAGGTGGAGGGCAAGATGCAGACCCAGTTCACTTGTCCGGAGCAGACTGTAGCAGTCTGTTCTGCAATGCATGTTTATTGTGGCCTTTTTTTTTTTTTAATGCTTTTTGCGATATTGAAATTGTTTTTATTTTTCTTCTGTTTTTAATAGCATTTCGTAAACTTGGTTTTGAAAAATTCAGCAGAATGTCTGACGTCCTAAGCATGATCTTTTCTTATAGCTACCATGGTATTATTATTATATATATATATATATATATATATATATATATGTGTGTGTGTGTGTGTGTGTGTGTGTGTGTGTGTTTAAAGAACTCTTAAATGAGGCAGGAAATCGTAAACATTGAATAACAAACAAGTAGGGTAACTCTTGCTCCCATTATGAGATAATCACACCACCCATAACTCTCAAATGAATGCTGCCTACAACATCTGATTGACTAGCACAGATTCCAGTAAAGAGCACGCAAAGCAAAGAAAGAGACATTTTACAAAGAGGAAGTTCTAAGCTTGCCCTTATGGCCTGTACAAGACACATGTACACAGCAACAGACATCAGAGAAATGGACGACACAGACTGACATTTACTCAAGACTGGCACAGTCTTTGTTTGATCTCAAATATAAATCAACAGAAGAACACACAGACAAACAGGTTACCTTTTTTGAACTGGTATGAACAGTATCAAACAGGTTACCTGTTTTGAACGAGGCATGAAACAGTAAACACTGAATAACAAACAGGAAGGATAACTCTTGCTCCTGTAAGAACACAGTTACATGCCCATAGCTCCAAACAAATGATGCTTCTAAATTGCTTCTTTTGAGATTTCTTTTCAGATCTTATCCAACAGAGGTGACCTGCCTTTGTTTCTGTTTGTCTCTGATGTTCTGTGTAGCTGCAGTTGGGATCAATAGGGCTGTGCCAATGTTTAATGAAAAGTTACTTTGTGCTTGTTCATTTTTCCAGTTGTTGTTGTGTACATGTGTTGGATGCGTTTACTTCTTTCACAAAGTCATTTCACTACACCTTGTGTGTGTGTGTTTGTGTGTGTGTGTGTGTGTGTGTTTTGCACCCCCATTACTGACGTGCCACTCTGCCCCCCCCCCCCCCCCCACACACACACACACGCACACAATTACACTGGGGATCATCCTAATACAGCCCCAACATCAGCAGTCTGAACAGTGCAGTCACTATTAAGACATCAGTAGGAAAACCACAAGAGGACACTCTGCAGTCTAAGTCAGTGTGTAGGTGTACAGTGTTCCCTGTTCTTATTCAGCACACTCCACCCCACTATTCCTGCTTGCTGATGACAGTCGTTGCTTTATTGTCAAGCCAGGGTGAGTATGTATCCTTCAGAGACTGCCATCACATCCACCCAATGACAGTCGCTATGAATGTGTACGTACCAACGACTTCAAAACGAACTTGCCGTGAAAATGAGCATGGAAGACAAGTTAAAGGAGGTCACAATGAGGTCAGGGCATGATGCGGTGGAGGGCCACAGAATATAGGACTTGTTGATGTGATGACCAGGGAGGTTGACAAGAGGATGAGGTGAAGTTCCATTCTGGTCTGAGACTACGTAACAGGGCTGTTTTACAGTCATGCAATGTTTGCTGTCCTTTCTCCCCGCTCCAGAGGTGAGTCTGTTGGAAGGATTGACTAGTTCTCATGGCTGACGTTGTTGTTTCTTTTTCTTTTCAGGGTCAGCTGAAATCCACACTGATGTGCCGCACCTGCCACAAGACGTCAGTCACCTTCCAGGCGTCCATGTACATCTCCCTACCCATACCTGCCTCCAACAGGTGTTCCTTGAAGGTAAGTCTGCTGTTACTCCTACCTCCCTGTGAATGTTGCTGGACAGTGGGCGTTTTTGTTTTTTGTTTTGTTTTTGTTTGTTTGTTGTTGTTGATTCACCGTTTTGCCAAATGGTGTCAGAAGAATGATCTAGGTATGCCAGATACCGGAATTGCGGCTTTTTTTTTTTTTTTTTTTTTTTCAATAACTGCTTCTTCAGCATTTTGATAAAAGAAAATGTTCTGCTGGAGGATTTCTTTTCATGGCTGTTGCATTCAAGCTTCCATAGAGGTTAACAAACAATGGCCTTCACGCCCAAATACATGCTCTGTTGAACGAGTACCTTTGTTTTCTGTGACATGGGCAACTGACTCTGACACAACTATAGATATCCAGGAAGCAAAACTGATCTTCCCGATGAGTGACAGAAAGTAATGAACAAGGAGGGCAACTCTTGCGCCTATGAGGAACTAAACACGTGCCTATAATCCAAACGAATGCTGCTTACGACACCAAATTGCCTAGCAGAATTGACAACACGAAGCATACAGAACAAATAAGAAGACATGTGTGCGCTCTGTTGTCATTTCTGCTGGGTGATTCAATGTCGTAAAGGCAGCATTCGTTTGAAGTTCTGGGCATGTATTTAATTCATCATGGGAACAAGAGTTACACTACTTGTTCATCATTTACTGCTTGCTATTCCCTGCCTCACTCAAGATATCCTTTCAGTCTGTGACGGAGGACTGTTTCTTGAACATGATTTCGACAGTTTAACAGTCCATGTTCTGCTCAAAATGATAATGGTAGCTCAGAAAGTCATGTAGACATTATGGATGGGTTTGCAATCTCTTCAGTCTTTGAGTGCCAGTACGTGAGATGGCCCTGAAGTGCCGTTTCAGCGTCAAGGTTACAGATGGGTTTTGGGTAACAAGATATGAAGGCGAATGACCAAAATAATTATTAAGATTGAAAACATACAATCAGGCATACACAAACCAAACTGTATTCTCAGCTGAAGTTTTTAAACAAGATTTCATGATATTTGGACTTTCCTATGAATATTTTTTTTTTTTTTCGTTTTGTTTTCCTCTTTAAATCAAAACCAGTACTCCAGATTCATAAGTCATTAGGCTGTATGAAAAGAGATTGTGTTGTGAGGCAAGATGCATGTGATGTAACCACATCATGTGTTGTGAGGTAAGATGTATGTGATGTAACCACATCACGATGTGAGGTAACATGCATGTGATGCGACCACATCATGGTGTTGTGAGGTAACATGCATGTGATGCAATCACAACATGGTGTTGTGAGGTAACATGCATGTGATGCGACCACATCATGGTGTTGTGAGGTAACATGCATGTGATGTAACCACATCACGGTGTTGTGAGGTAAGATGAATGTGATGTAACCACATGACGGTATTGTGAGGTAAGATGAATGTGATGTAACCACATCATGGTGTTGTGAGGTAAGATGCATGTGATGTAACCACATCACAGTGTTGTGAGGTAACATGCATGTGATGCGACCACATCATGGTGTTGTGAGGTAACAGCATGTGATGTAACCACATCATGGTGTTGCGAAGTAACATGCATGTGATGAGACCACATCACGGTGTTTTGAAGTCAGATGCCTGTGATGTAACCACATCACGGTGTTGTGAGGTAAGATGAATGTGATGTAACCACATCACGGTGTTGTGAGGTAAGATGAATGTGATGTAACCACATCACGGTGTTGTGAGGTAAGATGAATGTGATGTTACCACATCATGGTGTTGTGAGGTAAGATGAATGTGATGTTACCACATCACGGTGTTGTGAGGTAAGATGAATGTGATGTTACCACATCATGGTGTTGTGAGGTAACATGCATGTGATGCGACCACATCACGGTGTTGTGAGGTAAGATGAATGTGATGTAACCATGACGGTGTTGTGAGGTAAGATGAATGTGATGTAACCACATCACGGTGTTGTGAGGTAAGATGAATGTGATGTTACCACATCATGGTGTTGTGAGGTAAGATGAATGTGATGTAACCACATCACGGTGTTGTGAGGGTAAGATGAATGTGATGTAACCACATGACGGTGTTGTGAGGTAAGATGAATGTGATGTAACCACATCACGGTGTTGAGGTAAGATGCATGTGATGTAACCACATCACGGTGTTGTGAGTAACGGCATGTGATGCGACCACATCATGGTGTTGAGGTAACAGCATGTTATGTAACCACATGACGGTGTTGAGGTAACAGCATGTGATGCCTTCCTGCAGCCAGAGTGATGAGGGCAGCTGCAAGTGATGTAACCCCCAGTGACGGGTGTTGTGAGGTAACAGAAAATTGACATCTGGATGCGACCACATCATTGTGTTGAGGTAACAGCGTGTGATGTAACCACATGACGGTGGGTGCAGGACTGCCTGATTGGATTGCCTTCCTGCTTCCCAGATTGGATGATGACGGGCAGCTGCAAGTCCTCTTGCCCCAGTGAACGGGTGAGTGCGGATGCAGAGAAGAAAATTGACATCTGGAAGCTCCCCTCTTCTGCTGATTGGATTGAACAGGTGGGTGCGTCCTCTTCCCCTGATTGGATTGAACAGGTGGGTGTGTCCTCTTCTCCGATTGGATTGAACAGGTGGGTGTGTCCTCTTCTCCGATTGGATTGAACAGGTGAGTGCGTCCTCTTCCCCTGATTGGATTGAACAGGTGGGTGTGTCCTCTTCTCCTGATTGGATTGAACAGGTGGGTGTGCCCTGTTTCTCTGATTAGATTGAACAGGTGGGTGTGTCCTCTTCCCCTTACTGGATTGAATTGAACAGATGGGTGTGTCCTCTCCCCAGATTTGATTGAACAGGTGGAGGACTGTCTGTTTAATATAGCCAGTTTATTGGCCCAGGGACTTCTGGATTGACGGTCGTCGATCAGCCTGTCTTGTGGAGTGTAGGTGTGTATCTGAAATTGCTTGAAGCAAAAATAACAAGTGAGAGGTCAGAATCAGTATATTGATCTGTTCTGGTTTTTCTGTCTGGAGATGAGTGACGCCGACATAAACGTCAATAACACAGAAACAGAGGCACACAGAGCAAAGTGCCGCCACTACTGGATTTTGGTACAAACTTTGCATATGTTTAACGTGCAGTTGATATTTATTTATTTGTTTATTTTCTTTTGTTGCATTACCCCAGTTTCTTGAGTTTATGTAAATGTTGTAGAAAATGAATGGACTTTCTATACATATGTTCAGTAAAACAGACAGACAAGGTAGTCTAAAGGTAAGTTAGGTTTAGTTTGATTGAAATGGAAAAACAACAAACAACCCCCCCCCCCACCCCACACCCTTTTTTGAATAGGAAAGTTCCTCTGTGGTGCAGATTTGTGAGCGACGGGATGTGGATGCAGAAGAAGACGACGTACGTGGACTTTCCCATCAATGATTTGGATCTGGAAGAGTTCACACTGGGTCCCAAGAATCGCTCTCGTTACAGCTTGTATGGGGTGTCGGTGAGTGGCTCTGTCTGTATGGACAGAAGAGGATGGTTTGTGTGTGAGTGTGCATGTGGGTGTGTGTCTTATTGTCGAGACCAACATGGGATATGTGCATGCCTTTCACTGTTGGTGGCATGAATTCAGGTCTGCACTGTGTCTGTGGTGGTTCCCAGCAGGTAGCCACACCTTGAGGTCAATGTGTCCACTGAATCACAGTTACCTTTGCTTTCTGCTGACTGCTGGTGATCAGTTTTGTCATATGACAAATCAGCAGTTTTCTGAGAACTTGGCATAGCAGACTAACAGATCTGTGGCAATTCAAAAGGCTAGTGAGTGTGTGTGGGTGGGTGTGTGTCTTTCTAAACATTTTTTTTTTTCTATTTACAAAGAGAAGTGTATGAATGCAAACAAACTTTGTGCAACCAACTAGGCTTTAAGGTGCAAAAAAGACAGTGATTTCTGAACAGTTTGATGTTGACTTCCATGGTAATTAAACACAATTTCAGGGGATTAAAGACATTTGCTCATAGTAACAATAGTAATGCTAAACAAACTTCTCAAGAAGTGTTCACAAATCGTGTGTAAGAGCTAGAAAGCTTGCAAGCCAAGGCAATCACAGTAGTTGCTAACCTAACCAGAGTTTTTGATATAGCGGTATCCATGGTGTCACAACAACAGGGTAAAAAAAAGGAAAGCTCAGATGACGCTCAGATTATAGTCTTTCCTTTAATTCACAGCAAAATGTATAGACAGTGGCTGTAATAACAAACTCACAGAACCCTGCAAAGAGTGTGACAACTTGACCAGACTGTACAGTTGTGATATTCGACTTAAGACCTGCTTATAACAAGTTCTGTGATTGTGGAGGTCAACTGACAGTAATTATTACCCATGTAATACTTTTTTGTAATAATGCAGATTGCTGTTCCTTCAGTCAGTGGCCAATTATCTCTTCTAAGAGAAGCCATAAGCGCAGTCTTCATAGCAAACGACCAATCACAAAATGCAGCACATCAAGGACTTTGATAGTAATCAGACAAAAAGGAGGTAACAGCTGTGAGTGCGTGCAGTCTTGACAGCGAGTAACCAATCACAGAATACAGCACAACACAGTTTTGATATGAAACAGATACAAAAAAACCTCCCAACCCCTGCTATCTGATTGTTGATATCCTCCAGAAAGAAGCTGAGTTTTATGCAAAAATGAGAGGAGAAGTCTTGCAGTAGTATGAAATGGGTAAGTGTTACCAGAGAATTATGACTAGGAAAAGCTGTTGGTGTGAGGAAGCAAAGTTTGCTTACGTGGTTAACCAAGTTATTGTTTCATGGAGATCACAGGTCCATGTTGACTGCGCTGTGCTGTACTTGTTTAGTGGTTGTAGGTCAGTTCTTTTGCATCTGTGTTGTGATTTGTTTCAGAACCACTATGGAACCATGGAAGGAGGCATTGTAAGTAACAAAGCTGGGTCTTTTTTTTTTTTTTTTTGTTTTCCTGCATTTTTTAAAAGTGATTTTTGAACACCAATAACAGATAGAAGCATCAACATAATGGCATACAAATTAGTATGCTGAATAGAGTGGGGGGGGGGGGGGGGGGGGGTATCAAGAACAAAGATATAAACACATTAAAAAGTTCAAACAGTTTAATTCAGTAATCTTGGAGCAAAGAAGAAAAGAGAAAAATTACAAACATACAATCTTTTGTCATTTGCAAGGCACTCAAGGAAGATGCCCGTCAATTATGCCTGACCATGTAGGGTGCAATCGTTAGGTAGAAGTATTTTTGGCTTTTGTTTAACCACTTAAGTACAGATCGACCTTATCTGCCAATCCATCATTTTCTTTAAGTTCCCAATCAGCCTTTGAAGGTGACGACGTTTTATGTTTATAGGTTTTGTTTGTATGGTTGGTTGGTTTCCTTTTTTTTGATGTCCTAGAACATTCAAAGCCACATATGTTAATTTTACTAATCTTGCTGACTTTCATCCGTGACAAGGAAGGGAGACTGCATTTGCTTCTGGTTCCAAACAACTCATGAACCAAACTGCCCGGAACCCATAGTTGTTTTGTTTTTCACTACACTAGCACTATAGTTGATCCTTATGTACCATTACATAAGGGTAAAGTCACTCAGAGATTATGGGACAGAAGACAAAAAAAAGGAAATGAAAGAGACGTCACTAAGAGATTTTGGGATAGGAGACAAAAAAAAAAGAAAGAGAAAATGAAAAAGACGTTGAATTGATTTTGCTTTTATGTGTAAGTGCACATATAGGGCAAATGTGTGTGTGTGTGTGTGTGTGTGTGTGTGTGTGTGTGTGTGCGCATATATGCAACCACATGTATATGGAGATACCCTGTCTTTCTCTTTTCCTTTTTCATGTAACCATTACAGAGTGATTATGAGAGGGTTTGCTTGTTAATAATCATTGAATCGGGGCTGTGTGGCAGACACTGCTTTCTCTGTCGAAACCCCTGCAACAGCAAGTGGCACAAGTTCGACGACCAGGAAGTCTACGAGATGTCGCAGTCTGACGTCAAGGTCAGTATCTGTGTGCTTTCCAGTCGTTTATTTTTTGTTTTACAGTTGGATTTGTTCTTGGTTTTTTGTTTCATAATATACTTTGGATATACATGTGTGAAGTAAACAAACATGGGTATATATAATTTCACATACACTCTCCAGATAGCAGTGAGGTTCAGAACTATGTCAGGAATTGATGGGTGTGATACCATTTGTCAGTGATACACTGGCCACGCAGAGAGCAGCCTGAACTATGCGCTAAAGTTCGTTATGATGATGAAATTTGTCTCTGTATGTGTGTGTGTGTGGCGTATGAGAGTGTGTGTGTGTGTGTGTGTGTGTGTGTGTGTGTACACATAATATGTGTGTGTCTTTGTGTCCTTGAACATAACTATGAGCAGGGCCAGGTGGGCTGGGCAGGTGAGGTGTCCGACTCTCGTTCCAAGGGTCAGGGGTTTGATTCCCACGTGAGACATCCAAGTTGAAGAAGATTTCTCTTCAAAGTGGAACCTCAGTGCAGACTCCAGTCCACTCCTTCAAATGAGACGTTACGTAGAGACCGTGTGCGTGAACACATGCGTTGACTATCTTGCATGCACGTTACATCCCTCTCCACAATCTTGGGAAGAGCTGGCGTCATGTGCTGCAAGGAAGTTCCTTTCTTTTCCTTCTTCCTTTTTCGCGTTCCCGGCCATGCTAGCTCCTCAGTGCAGTTAGTAAGGCAAAGTCAGCAGTCTGACGCAGTGACCCCGCCAGTCCCCACAGCCTCTCTTGAACCTCAGCCAGACTGGGCCACGTCTGGCGTCTCAAGGCTTCAAAGGAGGGCCAGGACTGTAAGATGTGTATGTGAGGGTAGGAGCTGTGCCACAAGGTTACTGGTCAGTATGAGACAGGGAAATAAACTGCATGCACACCAGTGTGGCGTTTAAAAATATCATCCCTGCAGGTGGAATGATTCTGCTTTCATGGTAGGATTAACATAATGATAATAATGACTACTTATATAGGGCCTGTTCTTGGCTAGAGACCAAACTCTAGACGCTTTACAATCCACTCTCGTTTACACAATGGGCTGCCTATCTGGGTAGTGCTGACTGAAGAGCTGCCAGCTGACGCTTCATTCATTTCCCGTGTCATCCAGTCAATGTCGTTCAATATCGTTCACTCAGTTTCCTTACTTCCTTCCATTTTTTTTCCGTTTCTCACTCAGGGTGCATGCTGTGTGTAACGTGTCATCCATACCAATGGCCAAACTGGCCTTCTGTTCCGAAAAAGTTGGTGATGGGATTTTACGCATTATGCATGCGTTCACGCATGGAACCTCGATTTATAGTCTCATTCGAAGGACTGTATGGAAAATGGAGTCAGAAGCAATGTTAACTCCAAAGGAAAAATCCCATGTACCAAAACGGCCCGGCGAAGATTAAACCCGCAACCCCAGGATCACGAGACCAGCACTTTACCAACTGAGCTATTCCGGCTCATGAAATGGTTATATTCAGGAAAAAAATTCACCAATTATTGTGAACCTCTGCCTAATGAGCGAACACAGAATGAGAGAGAGAGAAAAACAAAGATATAAAGATGTGAGCTTATGTAAACACAGAATGGTTGCACGTACCATATGTATGAACTGATCCCTGTGGGATGCGTGTTTCATGTTGCAGACATCGGCAGCTTTCGTGCTGTACTACACCTCCATACCGCTCAACGCCCCGCAGTTCAAGCGGAAGTTGTAGCCAGCAGGCGGCCAGCACCCATTGTGAATGAGGGTCACCACCACCTTGGGCGGTCACTAGTCAGCCTGCCTGCAGAATGTAACTGCAGCGGCGGTGTGAGGATGTGAACGGATGGTGGACCTGGGAACGTTCTTCTGTGGAAAGCTTAAATATGCATCATCACAGTTCTAATCGTGTTGTGAGGGTTTGATTTGTTTGTTGCTTTTCTTTTTTCTTTTCTTTTTCACAGGCCTGGCATAAGATTGATGTGAACACTGATAGATGTGAACTATTTATGCGTAGGGTGTGTGGGAAGTCAGTGTTGTGTTTATTTATTTATTTCATCTTTTGCTTTCATTTATCCTTTTAATTGCCTGTAGATGTAAAGAATGCAGAAATTGCAATGATTTTAAACCAGGCTTCTTCCTCAAACATAGATGTCAGGTTTTCTTCATTTTTGGCTATTTTAGAGGGGAAAGGGGGAGGGAGAGTGAGTTGAATTGGGGGGGGGGGGGAGCATGGGAAAGGAGGGAGGTGAAGGATTTTCACCTCAGACTGTGGATGCAGTTTACAGTGAATAGTCATCACTGTTTGAACTTCTATCCTCATAAATGATATCAGCAAGCAGTCGTACCTGGAGTTGAAACATGATGAATATTTATGCTTTTCACAGGGAACTCAGAGCCCACAGTATTCTGTTTTGCAGCCAGAAACTCACCGCAAAGAGAGGGAGAGTGTAAAGTGCTAAACAAATGTTGTGATACGCGATGGGAATTCACTGACTTGCGGAAGAAAACAATAACACCCAGTGCCAAGTGATGTTGATAGTCGGAATTCAGTGGAAAGAAGAAGAGACATGCTCATCAATCTTGCCCATAGTTCCAAGAATTGGGGGACAGATGTGTTAATCAGCAGTGTACATGAATGCCCTTGGTTCTTGGGTTTCTTTCTTTGTTGTATCTTTCTCCTCGTTGTTGTTGTTGTTGTTTGTTAGTTTTTTAAACATGTGAATGAATTGCTATATCTGGGTACATATAATATGCAAATATGTCTGTGCAGGTGTCTTTAGCACACACATGCGCTCATGCTCTCACGCACACACACACACACACACACACACACACACACACACACACACACACACACACACACACACACACACACACACACACACACACACACACACACACACATTCTGTCAAGATGTGTCAAGAAATCATGATAGGTTGCTTACGTATTCACACACAGTCAAGCATGCTACAGGTGTATAAGCTGTATGCACACTGGCTGCGAGAATGAAATGATACAAATTCTGCATTCATTTCAGAGCTAGGTAACAAGTGGAACAACTCCCAAACTCATAGGCACGCACCTGCGTAGCTACGCACAGTTATGGAATGAAGATGTCTTGTTTTCTTTTTTTGCTTTTTTTCTTTTTTTTAGATTTGGTACTTTAGTTCTGAAAAAGCCTCACCCCGTACACCCCTCCTTAATCCCCATCCACCCTCCATCTCCATCCCTTTCCTCTTCCTACCCTCTTCCTTGACCCAGTGCGATGGATCTCCACATGATGTATGAGTTCTCCTGCATCCCATGGCTGATTCCAGTCTTTTGCATTGCAGAAGGGGATACTGTACACAAGAGGGGTAAACGCCAGTTCAACAACAGAAGAGAGATAAAGATGGACAATGTCTGTTTCAGCAAATACTGGCTGACAGTTGAACCATAGAGCTGGACTGTTGATTGGCTTCAGAGGTGGACTTTTTATGTTGGGTCATTGATGCCAAGGGTTAAGAAAGAAAGCAAAGTGTGCAGCATGTGTATAATAGCAGAGAAGTTAATAGTAACTAAGCACATCGCATGCACGTGACACACACACACACACACACACACACACACATATATACATATATATACACATACCACTGTGCGTACACCATTCACCACTTTTTTTTTTTTTTTTACTTCCTTGGAACAGATGTTGGGGGGAGAGGGAGGGAGGGGGAGGGATTGTCTGCAAAGAAAGAAAGCACCGTGATTACGTGTAGTTTGAACAAGTTACAACATTGTTTGTGTCGCCTGGGGATGTTGTGATCCGAAGGATGATCAATGAACATGGTGTATTTGCTTTATGCTGGTCTGACAAGAAAATGTGTTGCTGAAATGCAGGGTTTTTTAATGTCCAGATTTACAACAACATAAAGTATCTTGTCTCATTGGGATTCAAACCTTGAACCTGACTGACACTCCGGATGAGAGGAAATGTTCTTTTTTTTTTGTTTGTTTTAAATCACCATTTTGTGTTACACACCAGGTAGCGGCTTGTCTTTGACATCTTGCAGAAAGCTGAGAAGATTCAAGTTGGATCTTGACGTAGGCAGGAATCATATATATATTGGTAAACTACTGTAAACAATACTCCCCCCCCCCCCCCCATTCTCCCTATTGCTACCTTCCCCCACTGAAAAAATGGAAAAAGAAAGAGACAACAGCAAGGAGTATTTGATAAAGGGAGGTGTTTTTTTTTTTCTTAATGTAAGGCAAATCTAGAACCGACAAAGAGAAAAAAAGTTCTGGAGAAAATAATGTTGTCAAAGGAAGGCAGGTATCAAGATGACTTGTGTAAATGAAAAGAAAGTCTTTCAAAGAGAGAGAGAGAGAAGAAAGGGTGTGTGTGTGTGTGTGTGTGTGGGGGGGGGGGGGGGGGGTGAACAGTGTGAACACAAATCTTTTATTCTTTTCTGACATAACACAAATTCTCTCTACCTTGACAGTATTCAATTTTATACAAACATAGTAAGCCTTTTGTTAAATATCTATGGAGAGGATAAAACACGAACTTTGTGCTCAGTATACTGTCAAATATATTCTAGCTGACATCAAAATGCTGTTGTGACTGTTAAAAAAAAAAAAAAAAGAAATGTAATTTTGACTGCCCGACACAAAAATGCCCAACATTCTTCAGGTAAAAGAAAAAGATTATCTCTGTGTTAAAAAGAAACTGACTTTTCCCATTAGTCAGAGGGAGAAACAGGTGATTTTTTTTTTTTTGGTTTTAAACTACCAGGACCATGCACTGATATGGTAGGCAGGAAGAGTTACCATGCCTACAGATCATCATAAATCTTTAAAGTGAGGAGTTTTTATATAAAAGTCATCCGTTGGGAGTCTGCTTTTATGGCAGAAATAATGGGCAGTTATACTTACCTGTTGTGGCTCAAAGCCGTCGACAAACTGCAGTTGCTAAGGGATGAAAACCAGGACAGTAAAAGAAGAGAACAATTGAACAATGCAGGGCTCTTTCATTCTGAGCCTGTAGCTGCCACAGTTCATTGAACATGGTTTGTGTTCTGCATCACTGGCCTCCACAGCAGGTAATAATGTTGAGATTTTGAAAGTGTGTGTGTGTGTGAGTGTTGGTGAGTTTGTACGTGTGTGTGTGTGTGTGTGTGTGTGTTTGAGAAATCTGTTTTTAAACACAAGGCTTAGAAATGTGTCAAGTCTGTTGTGATAGCATAATCCATGTTGTAATATGTGTACAAGAGAATTGGTGTGTATGTGTACGAAAGGGGAAGAGAGAGTGTGTCTGTGATGAACACTCGCTCAAATTAAAAAAAAAGTCTACCTTAAAAATTGTGTATATTATGCGCTCTGCCTCTGTCTCTGTCTCTCTCTCACTCTGTCTCTATGACTCTCTCTCTCTCTCTCTCTCTCTCTCTCTCTCTCTCTCTCTCTCTCTCTCTCTCTCTCCCCTTTCAGTTTGCCTTGTGTTTTGCATGGTTCTAGAAGGAACTTTTTTTTGTAATATCTTTGTAAATATGACTTCTCGTCTGTGACATGGAGATGGTGGAGAAAGGTTTACATTAATGTTTGTTGATCAGCTGGAGAGAATTCTGTCAATTCATATGTTAAATGTTAAGGAATGGTTGGTACCTTTTACACATACAAATTCTGACCGGAGGTTATTAAACAGAAACCATTAAAATTCTGTGACTTTTTTTTTTTTTTTTTTATTCTGTCTTCTCTGTTGTGCATGTGTGTGTGTGAGCACAAGTCTTAGTGTATTTCTGTTTAGTCCTTTTTTTTTCATTTTTTTACAAAGTCAAGTAAATAAGACTAGTTATTAACAGCATATTTTACTCTCTTTTTTTTTTTTAATAAACATTTGATAATTTTTTGTTGTTGAAGAGGAAAGTTTGTTTTTTTAAAGGAATTCTACCCCAAAATCTGGCAGCATGCACACTCTCTATAGAAAGACACCTATTTTTGTTGAAAACAGCAATTGCAATTATAGGTCTGAGGTAAGTATATTGTAAAACTATTTTTAAGTAGTAAGATTCCAATTTCTTCTACTAGTCTGTCCAAACAAATGCCAGAATATTGAAAAGGATGGTGGGGAGTACTCTCATCTAACTACAGAGTCAACTGAAAACACTGAGAATGACACTGAACAGTATCTCAAGTATTGAACCCAGCGTCGAAGGATATGAAGGGCCTAAGTCTAAATGTCTCTATGCTTAGTATGGAAGTAATAGGATAGTTCCTATTACGTTAAAAGAAAACTAGATGTAGAGCAATAAGAATGCCTACATGAGCGGAGCAAGAATAAATAAAGACTGCTGCACAAAATCAGGGAAAGGAGGAGATCCTCGTTCAAGACAAATTAGAATGAGCCGGTGTGAACAGCAAAGTCAAGCATACCATCTCTCTATCTCTCTCTCTCTCTCTCTCTCTCTCACACACACATGCACACACACATAAGGGCACATTGAAAATGCACACACAAACATGCCCAAAGCACAAAAAGCAGGAAGTGATGGTGATGGGGGATCAAATCGCCACAAACAACACAATGGGTGATCAGCAGGGGATGTTTCAGCCCAGGCACTGCACTGCCCTGAGTCACATCAAGTGGCTGCACATCTCCAGACATGATCCTAGGGCAGAACCCTTCAAAGTAGTCTGTGACTTCCAGCCATCTGCATATGTATAATGTCAGCTACCGGAATGCTCCACCAGAGGGCACAACTAGCGGAGAGAGCCCTGTCCTCATGTGCCCTTATCTCCGTTCTAGGCGGAAGCGGTTTCTGGCCAAAGATACAAGCCCAGCAAATTGCCTGCCTGAGCCAGGAGCTTACCGTCTGGGGTTAAGTACCAGCGTGTTCAGGATCCATCATCACAGGGAGCACTGGGAGAGTCTGTCCTTTGACAGGACACTTGGTTAACCTTGGTTAACCCCACCTTCGTTCGCCTGGACCTGGGACTGGACGACAAAGGGGCCAGTGGAAGCAAGGTTGTTGTCTAGGGCTGCTCTCTGGGCTTGCAGTTTTGGTTTGGGCTAGGCAAGATGGGCGTGTTGAGAGAGTGACCGAGCCGTGTTCGGGCCACCTCAAGGGCTATGTGCCCCTGGAGAAGGCATAAGCCCCATTCACTCTACAGCTTCACCTTCACCTCCACCTGTCCCGGAGTCTTGAAGATCGTTGGAGCGCCACAGAAGACTTCGCAACCAGCTTCCTCCACTCCTCCCGGTTCTAAGACGCTTTCCGGCAGTTGCTGAGTGTGAGACCAGTCCATTCACTGATGTTTGTCCTCCCATCTCTTTCATTGTCTTTCTCTCCTACCTGCTCACACTGTTCCTTATAGAATGGTTTTGGCAGGTCCTGCTGATCTCGATACATGATCATACCATCTGATTTTTCTTCTTTTCACTGTGGACAACAGGTCTTCGTATGGTCCAGTGGCTTGCCTTCCTCTGTTCTAGACTTTCAAGTTGGTAATGAAGTCTTTGTATGAGATACCAAGGATCTTGTGGAAGCATCTTATCTCTATTACCTGAGTCAGTCTGGCTAGCGCTGCTGTTGTTTTGCGCAACTCTGGGAGAGCACTACAGGTTTTCATCCCTCATCTGAAACAACTGCCCCGAGGTACTTGAAGCTTTGAACTGTCTCTAGTTTTTTCTACCTTCCAATCGATGGTACCGCTGATGCTCTTGGTGTTTCTGGTCATATGCGGTGAAAAGACACTTATGACTTCGGCAGAAGCAAAGGTAACCAAATAGCATGATTTCAGTGTGAGGTTCTCTAACAGAGCATTGCGAGCGGCTCAAAGTCTCTGAAGGCCAGATACTCCAGGACCCGTAAACGACTCCACTTGGGGCACCTGCTGGCTGCAACAGCTCTAACGAGCGATGTTTGGAAGCTTTGGAGGGGTCATAGCTGATGTCAAAGTCTCTCCCCATAAGTAAGAAATTGGTAAGGATTGACCAGAACCTCATACAAGTGCTTGGCTTCCGTCCCTTCTCATGAAGATCCCCCAGAAAGCAGGCCACGTCTAAAATCTCGACGATGAACTGAAGATAATACAATGCAGTCTATGATACAATAGAGTACAAACTATACCTGTGAAAATATACATGCTTGTCATAAATCTTATCAACGCTGTTTTCTGCTTACTACAACATAATGTATACATATCGGTGACAAAGAGAGAGTGAGAGAATGAAACACTTGCTAATAAATAATCTCAGAACAAAGACGACTAAATGAGTTTGATGTGTTAGCAAGCCTGACATTGCTATGGTCCAGATCATAGAGAGTATTTGTGTAGCACTTATCCCAGCACAACAGACTGCCTGCCTGGGTAGAGCTGACTGAAAACCTGCCTGCTGGCGCTATTCATTCGTTTCACGCGCCATTTAATCGAACTATCAACGACTCAGTTTTTCACTCACTCCTTCGATTTTTGTCATGGAGGATGCATGCGTTGTACGTGTGTATGTGTCTTCCAGCCAACCTGCCTTTTCCTCTGAAGGTCCGATCGGATTTAATGTGTGCACAAGACGCTTTGCCTGCATTCACACACACACAAGCTCGGTTTACAATCTTACGAGACGTTTTCCAGGAAATGAAGTTAGAATCAATGCAAACTCGGAGGATATCCCCCTCCCCCTCCCCTCCTTCCCCTCTCCCGCTCCGCACACTGTCCCTCTTTCCTGATACCGAAACGTCCCGGCAGAGATTTGAACCCACAACCTCAGGATCACGAGGATCACGAGTCCAGCGCTCTACCAACCCCCTGTCTATTCCAGCCTTTGTACTGAAAAAGCCAGGCTCTGGTTTTATACTCTGTGCTTCCTCATCATCGACACTGATCCGACTCGCTGTGCACAGCTCCACCCCCACGCTGGTCCTGTCACCACCCCAGCGCCAGCAGTCCACAGGGAGCAGTCAGTATCAAATGCCACGAGGCACCTTCCAAGGAGACGCTGCAGTACTGACTCGCCATGTTGAAGATGCTCGGTAGTGTTTGTTCTGATTCTGTATACGCAGACTATCACCCAAGCTCCTCAGTGGAGCAGGTAGAACGAGGGTAACTGGGTGCGTTTAGATAATAACTTCTTCCCGCCATGCACCCGGAAGTTATGACGCCTATGAAGTGTACGTCAAGTGGACTGTGCCAGGCTTTGGTTTGACTTGGGTCTCCTGGCCATGGCTCATTGGCTGCTCTGGCACTGGCAGTGTGGTGTGTGATGGCAAGATCTGTTGTAAGTGTAATATCTACATTGTTCATGCTGTTTTCACGCAGAACAAGATTATATCAGAAGAGGTTTTGTTTTTTTTAATCCATCCGGATATGAAAATTTTGCAGATTACAAAAAATCATCTCCTAAAATATCAAATCCAATGCACCAGCTCCCCCCCCCCCCCCCCCAGGAAAAAAGGGAGTGGGTGGGGGTAGGGGATGTGGAACCAGAACCAAAGTTCCCCCCCGCCCATTTCATCTCAAATTCCACCTGACCCCCCCTACACCCTACACCCAACCCGAGTGCAGCCTTATTACTGTATGAAGGCCAGTCCTCCTGTTAAGTCTGTAGAATGGCACCGCAGTGCCACGGAAGGTCGACACCTTAGCATCGAAGGTCTAAGACTGATGATGTGAGATGCAAACCCAGGGGCGGGGTTTTGGGGTGGGGGGTGGGGAATACTTTCACGTAGAGTGATTCAGATACAGTAATACTATAGCAGTCCACCACTGTACACTACTAATCCAACAGCAGTGTGCCACTGTACAGCACTTTCAGATACAGTAATACTATAGCAGTCCACCACTGTACAATACTAATCCAGTAGGAGTGTGCCACTGTACAACACTTTCAGATACGGCAACTATAGTAGTAGTCCACCACTGTATAACACTTTCAGATACGATGATACTCTAGGAGTCCACCACTGTATAACACTTTCAGATACGGTAATGCTATAGTAGTCCACCACTGTATAACACTTTCAGATACGGTGATGCTCTAGTAGTCCACCACTGTATAACACTTTCAGATACGGTAATGCTATAGTAGCCACCACTGTACAACACTTTCAGATACGGCATGCTATAGTAGTCCACCACTGTATAACACTTTCAGATACGATGATACTATAGAGTCCACCACTGTATAACACTTTCAGATACGGCAATGCTATAGTAGTCCCACTGTACAACACTTTCAGATACGGTAGTGCTATAGTAGTCCACCACTGTATAACACTTTCAGATACGATAATGCTCTAGGAGTCCACCACTGTACACACCATTTTCAGATACGGCAATGCTATAGTAGTCTGCCACTGAATAACACTTTCAGATACGATGCTACTCTAATCCTGCCACTGTACAACACTTTCAGATACGGTAATGCTATAGTATCCACCACTGTACAACACTTTCAGATACGGCAATGCTATAGCAATCTGCTACTGTACAACACTTTCAGATACGGCAATGCTATAGTATCTGCTACTGTATAACACTTTCAGATACGCAATGCTCTAGGAGTCTGCCACTGTATAACACTTTCAGATACGGCAATGCTATAGTAGCAATCTGCTACTGTACACACACTTTCAGATACGGCAATGCTATAGCAATCTGCTACTGAACAACACTTTCAGATACAGCAATGCTATAGCAATCTGCTACTGAACAACACTTTCAGATACGGCAATGCTATAGCAATCTGCTACTGAACAACACTTTCAGATACAGTAATGCTATAGTAGTCCACCACTGTATAACACTTTCAGATACAGTAATGCTATAGGAGTCTGGCACTGTACAGCACTTTCAGATACAGGAATGCTATAGCAGTCTGCCACTGAACAGCACTTTCAGATACAGTAATGCTATAGTAGTCCACCACTGTATAACACTTTCAGATACAGGAATGCTATACCAGTCTGCCACTGAACAACACTTTCAGATACAGGAATGCTATAGCAGTCTGCCACTGAACCGCACTTTCAGATACAGTAATGCTATAGTAGTCCACCACTGTATAACACTTTCAGATACAGTAATGCTATAGGTGTCTGGCACTGAACAACACTTTCAGATACAGCAATGCTATAGCAGTCTGCCAGTGTACAGCACTTTCAGGTACAGTAATGCTATAGTAGTCCACCACGACTGTAGAACACTTTAATCAATACACTGAAACACCATATACGTCCGCCAGTGTACCGCCCATTTAGACATAGGAACTGTCCAGCAGTGTGCCACTCTACTATGTTTGTAGACTTTGGAGTGCCCCATCAGTGTGCAACGGTTTCATTCATAGAAGCACTGTACACCACTGCACACTTTCAGACCTACATATGTAAAGAACAGTCTGCCACTGTACAACAATTTTTGGACACAGGAACCCACCCACGACAGCAGTCCACCATTGTATGTGACATTTGAAACAGAGTGCTAAAGCAATTCACCACTTGTTGATGCTTTTGAATAGGGAATGCTATAGCAGTCTGCTGCTCTGCTTCACTTTAAGATACAGAAAAGCTGTCGCAGACTGCCATCGTACAAGGCTATCAAATACAGAAATGGTATAGCAGTCCAAAACTGCGCAACGTTTTCAGACAAAGTAATATTGTAGCAGTCTCCACTGTACAATGCATTAAGGCACAGGGATGCTATAGCAGTCTGCCACTGTATAAAGCTTTTAGACACAGGAATGTTATAGCAGTCTGCCACTGTATAAAGCTTTTAGACACAGGAATGCTATAGCAGTCTGCCACTGTATAAAGCTTTTAGACACAGGAATGCTATAGCAGTCTGCCACTGTATAAAGCTTTTAGACACAGGAATGCTATAGCAGTCTGCCACTGTATAAAGCTTTTAGATATATAAATGCAATAGCAGTCTGCCACGGTTTAAAGCTTTTAGATTTAGAAATACAACAGCAGGCTGCCACTGTTTTAAGCTTTTAGATACAGGAATGCTACTGTATTCTGCCAGTGTAGAATGCTTTTAGATATAGAAATACTATAGCATTCTGTCAGTGTGGAATGCTGTTAGATATAGAAATGCTACAGTATTCTGCCAGTGGAGAATGTCTTTTGACAACGGAATACTATAGCAGCCTGTTACTGTCAAACGCTGTTAGACATCGAAGTGCTATTTCAATCCACCACTGTGCGAAGTTTTACTGACATTGGAATGCTATAGCAGACCACCTCTGTTGGACTCTTTGAGACCCACACCACTGCAGTGATTCCACATCGTATGACACTTTTGGATGAAAGAACGCCACAGTGCTACCCACTGCACGACACCTTCAGACTAAAGGAGAGGAACAGGAACAGCACCTTCATCTTTCTTTCTTTGTTAGACATAGGCTTCATCTTTCTTTGTTTGTTAGACATAGGAATGCATGAGACAATTTCGCAGTTTCTACCATCACTCGTACGAAGCACTACCCAAGACAAAGTATGTCTCTTGAAAGTTTTGGTCGCTAGCCATGCTTAGTTAGTCCCTTAGCGGGGCAAGGGCCGGATGAAAAAGCATATATTTGCTTATCTGTTACCCTTGGAAATAACGATCATCATTGTGATCAAACAAACACATCCAGATGTGACCAAAAAAAAAGAGATTGGCATTAATCCGGCACCGTATGATGGAAAATAATATTGATATCGAGACACAGAACTCATTACATTTCCATAAAAACGCATCTTCTGATCATCAGCAAGTGAACTAAAAGCATTGACTCCGTCACTTGCTGACAAGACAGAAACGGGCTGTAAAGAAAAAGCTTTTTATAGTTCATGCTGTCACGCAAAGCCAGTGACGCTCAGTGTTCGCACTGTGTCCACCATTCTTCTCCATTTTTTTATAGGTAAATTAAAGTAAAGCTGCTTCCTAGCCCAGGCGATTGCGAAGGGCCACATCAAAGCTGTCACCACATTGAAGTCGTCTCACAAGTCATATATATAATTCTCACAACCCTTTAAGACACACCGGGAAATGTGTTGAAAATCTGTCTTACGTAATATCTTAGATCAGATAAAAAATGTTAATCTTTCTCAGAAAGTGAAAACAAAATGAGTACAGCAGAGTACAGTAATCTTTCTCAGAAAAAACAAAAAACAGACAAGGAAACTCTTGCCCCCATAAAAAACCTAACAGAGAAAGTAACTTTTATTTCAGAATAGCACAGCCTTTTACACTTAAATAAAAGCAGATAAATACAAAATTGAACAATCTAATACTGGGGAAAAACAAGCGCAGGCCAACAAATTTTCTGTCATCACAGTAATGACTGGGTAAAAATTTGAATTTGCGTGCGTGTATGGGGGGTGGGGTTGAAGATCTAGAAAATAGAAACATAAAATTCAGAGAAACACGATATGAAAATTCTGCATTAGTTGTATGAAAAAAACCATTGTAATCCTTCTTGACGAAAAACTAATTGTATTGCCTGCGTTCTATGCTCTTTGTTCGCTGGATCGGACTCAACAGGATAACACGGCTGATTGGATATGTGCTCCTAGCGTCCACGCTACAGTCCATAATATTGTGGTGTTCTCACCACCAAGGGTTCAAAAAAGAATCCAACAGCACCCCTAAAGCAGCCAGCGAAGTGTAGTAATGAAACAAAACGAAAGTGTGGGGAGGAAAAAATGTTGCTGAAAAACTAAATACATTATGCAAACAGCATAAAATGTAGGGGACAATCTTTGAGCCTACGCCTGAGAATCAACAAGGATGCAAGGGAGATCAAAAGACAAACACAAAGAAGGACAGAAACAAATACAAATAACCTCGATTTAATAGAAACGAAGTTAAAATACTTCGTTTCCACTGACTGTTACAGACGACACACCACTTCATCCCCCTCCAGTGATGATGACCTCTTGGTGAGCGTTTCTTTTGCCTCAATTTTCACTTCCCTTGGTGTCTTAGGTTTGTATGCTGCCTTCACTTCTTGATTTTTTTTTCCCTGAAAAGATTTTGTTCTCTGACAAACTGACCTTTTTCCTAAACAGACGTCTTTGTCAGTATAGCGGACTTCCTCTTCCTTCTTCCGTTTATGTTTTGGTTTTTTTTCCTTTTTGGGGATTTTGGGTGTGGCTGGAGATGGCAAGTGCTGGAGGATGCAGCTGTGCTGGTGTTTGGTCTGAGAGATGTGGAAGCTGAGTTGAGTGGCGGGGAGTTGGCAGCATTACGAATGAAGACTGACGGTGTGTATTTCGGTCCTACCTCGTTTCTGTCTGGTGTGGCCTGGTTTGACGGTGGCGCCTCGTTTCTTCTGGATATTGCAGGATGTTCAAGGTGGCCAGAAGAGCGTTTGAAAGAACAGTTAATAGAAAGCCACCAATGTCTGGCTTGTAGCCCTCATCAAAGACGATTGTCACGTTTCATTATGACTTCACTTACAAGTGCATCACGCATTTAACAATGTATAACAATCTCTCTCTCTCTCTCTCTCTCTCTCTCTCTCTCTCTCTCTCTCTCTGTCTGTCTGAGCACAGGCCTTTGCACACAGGGGGTTGATATCACTCTCTCTCTCTCTCTGCTCGGGGGTCTTGGTCTCGTTCCCTCTCTCTCTCTCTAAAATGAAAAATTCTTTTTTCCCCGTGCTCTCTCTCTCTCTCTCTCTCTGTGCGTGCTGTGCGCGCGCGCGCGCGCGCGCGCGCGCGCGCGCGTGTGTGTGTGTGTGTGTGTGTGTGTGTGGTGTGTGACTCTCTCTCTCTCTCTGTCTCTATCTGTCTCTCTATATATATAATAAGTTTTTAAATCAAAGTTTTAACAGATGCCGCTCCCAACCCGGTTGAGCACTTTTTAAAAATTATTGTTGGTTAGCAACAATATATATATATATATATATATATATATATATATATATATATATATATAGAGAGAGAGAGAGAGAGAGAGAGAGAGAGAGAGAGAGAGAGAGAGAGAGAGAGAGAGAGAGAGAGGAGAGTGTGTGTGTGTGCGGTGCGTGTGTGTGTGTGTTGTGTGTGTGGTACATTTCTGAACACATTACTTACTATATCATTGCCTTTTTCGTGGACATTGGCGCGTCATTGCCTTTTTCGTGGACATTGCTGTGTCATTACATTTTTCGTGGACATTGCTGTGTCATTACATTTTTCGTGGACATTGCTGTGTCATTACATTTTTCGTGGACATTGCTGTGTCATTTTTTTTTCGTGGACATTGCTGCATCTGTATTTCTTTCGTGCGCTCTGCTGTTTAATTTCATTTTGTTTTGTTTTTGTAGAAATTGTTGCATTATTACATTTTTTATGGACATAGCTGCATCAATACATTTTTTTTCCGTGTGCTTTGCTGCATCATTACTTTTTTTTTAGACATTGCAGCATTATTATTTTTTAGACATTGTTGCAGCATTTTATATTTTTAGACATTGCAGCATTATTATATTTTTTGACATTGCTCCATTAACACATTGTTTTTGTGGACATTGATGCCTTCATAGATTTTTTGGAGTGGACATTTCTACATTGCAACATGTATTTCGTGGACATAGCTGCGTTAATACCTTTTTCACGTAAATCTTGCTGCATAATATTTTTGGCAACGTTGCTGCGTCATTACTTTTTTTTTTTTGTCGACATTACTGCATATATAGTTCTCTAGTGGACATCGCTGCATCACTACATTATTTCGTTGACATTTTTGCGTCATTACATTTTACGAGGGGAGTACTGCATTAACACTTTTCCCCCGTGGATATTTAAGCGTTGTTAACTGTTACATCGTAGGCTCTCAGGGCCCACTGTCCCCTCTATAACATGGCTATTTCCCCGGCTCCTTAGCTGTGATTGGGATGATTGTTATTGCCTCCATTTATGGTTCATTTGGTCTGGAAGCGTTTGATGATGGTCACACTCCCTTCGACGTGTTCAGTGAGTTCGTGACTGCCCATGCTTTCAAAATTGTATCGTTGAAAAAGCAAAATATGTATGCGTGTAAAAACCTACTTGAACTAATGAGAACTGAAGATGAAAAGCATGTTTAGCAAAAAGATCAAGACAATAAAGGTGCCAGTGTACAGTGATGTTGATAGTAAAAGTAAGTCTGTGTTCTACATGGCACAATAAAGGGAGGTACTGAGATAAGAGGATTTGTATGCGTATATTTACTAACCCAGTATTTGAATAATCAGTTCTAACAGTTTGGTTTTCTGGTTGTTAAGTTTTGTATTTTCTGTTTTTATTTTTTTTTTTTTTTCTGATGCATGCAAACGGATGTCTATGGGAATAATGAAATGGAAGCCACTAGCTGTCTAAATACGGTTAACTGCTGAATGACATTGTTGGTGTGGTGTGAAACAGGATCGTCAACAAAAAAAAAAAAAAAAATCGGAAGTTACTTTCACTCTTGCACACCGTAAATCAAATCAGGAGATGAAAAGGGTTTACACTGGCTAATTCTATTAATACTGCAGGAGAGAAGATCGTCCAAGATTAGATCGAAAATGTCTTTTGATCACTTTCATTGGAATCACCCCTGTGTGATATTCATAGAAAAAAACTTTGTCACAAATATTCTAACCCCCTTTTTCCTTTTCTTTTCTTTTCCCCCCCCCCCCCCCCCCCCCCCCCCCCCCCCCCCCCCTCCATTTTTCTTTCTTTTTTCTTTCTTTCTTTCTTGTTTTTTTTGTTTGTTTGTTTTGTTAAAGAATGTTACCTTGTTAACAGAAGAGAGTCATGGAGCGGGTCGTGGGATTTGACTGATGTTACTGTAGTTGAAATGAGCATTGAGAGCACTTGATACCAGACATGTAGACGACAACACGATGAGATCAAACGTTTAGAAATGTGAAGATGGAATTGCGGAGAGTCTTCCTGGTTTTAGGACACAGTTGGATGGGTGATAGCTCAGCGATATGGGCTGACCTGATCTAGGCGTGTCGTGTGTTCTGGAGCAGAAAGACCTTCACGAACTCCTTTCGGAACCTTGCTCCAGTCAGACAGTACAGGTAGAAGTTGACCGAACTGTTGCCGTACATCAACAGGAAGGTGACAGCCCTGATCAGATGGTTTCTGGCTTGGTCCCGCACCGACACGGCCCCCGACGAATCAAACGATTGCACGAAGAGAGAGATGAAGTAGACAGACACGGGCAGGGTCAACATCACGTAGGCGACAGACACTGTGATGATGGTCACCGTCACGGAGCTGGCCGCCCTCTGTCTGCCAGCCACGGATTCTTTCTCAGCAAACCGGTGCCGCACTTCACGAATCGTGGCCTTCAGTTTCCAGATCAGCACGCCGTTGGCAAGGAAGATGCAGACGAAAGGCAGCAGACTGTAGATCGTCAGGTCCACGTAGGCGAACACTTCTTGGATGAACGCAGCGTAACCTCCAAGCTTAATGACGCAAATGTACCCACGCGCGTACCGGCTTCCTGGTTGTAACTCACGTAGTAACCGTAGAGGAAATGGGAGTAGAGACGACGGCCAGGAAGGCGGTGATTGCCGCCAGTCAGGACCCCCCGCCCACCAAACGCCTCGTGCAGAGGGAGGAGACTCTCGATGCGGCCACACCACCGACACGGCTCTGTGAGCCGTCACACTCACCAGGAACCAGGCGCCGCTGCCCGTGCTGACGCCACCCGTCCAGTTGCGGATCTTGCAGAGCAGGTCGTGCTGGGAATGGATGTGATAGCCGAAAGCCATCCCCACCCACTCGTCCAGGAAGAGCACGTCGAGGACGACCAGGTCGACGATGGCCAAGGCGGTGAAGTAGAGGTTGATCACCGCCTCTCCCGTCTCTGTCTCTGCATGATCACCACAGTCATCACGTTCCCGAAGTTGCCCACGAGCAGGATGACAGGGGGCCCGAAGAACCACAGGTGAAGGCTGACTTTGTACAGAGGGTGGGAAGACACCAAGGTCTCCTCCGGGTCTGCTGACCTGTCCGTCATCATCAAGCTGTATTGAAAATCCTTGGAGCTGTCCCAGCTGTTGCTGCTCGTTGAGCTGTTCCACACAGCTTGCAGTCGCATGGTTAGGATAGGCCCAGCGACTGTAGACCACCACGAAGACTTTTATTTCTGCAGGAACGTTGTTCCACAGACTGACTGCTGCAGGGATTATTTCAGTCCAACAGATGATGCTTCTGGAAAATTCAAGAGAGAGAGAGAGAGAGAGAGAGAGAGAGAGAGAGAGAGAGAGAGAGAGAGAGAGAGAGAGAGAGAGACAGAGAGAGAGAGACAGACAGAGAGAGAGAGAGAGACAGAGAGAGAGAGAGAGAGAGAGAGAGAGAGAGAGAGAGAGAGAGATGTGATGAGAGAGAGGGAGAGAGAGAGAGAGAGAGAGAGACTGTCGCAGTGACCGATTTGTGAGAGTTAGAAAGAGAGAGAGAGGTCTGTATGTGATGATGAGAGTAGGGACCATCAGTTTATTCTAACGAGTATCTTTCGTCACTGCAGGACTGTCGCAGTGACCGATTTGTGGAGTTTAAAACTCTGGGTCTGTAGTCTGGATGCGGCTGAGTTGTTCGTGTTTTTTTCTCTCACACTTTCTGCTAGATTGTAAACAGAGGTTCCATGTGCACATTGTACTTAGAATGCGTAAAAGAAGAATCTATAACAACATCTCTGTCTGTCTGTCTGTCTGTCTGTCTGTCTGTCTGTCTGTTCTGTCTGTCTCTCTGTCTCTCTCTCTCTCTCTCTCTCTCTCTCTCTCTCTCTCTCTCTCTCTCTCTCTCTCTCTCTTCCATGTTCTCTTTGTGTTCTCTCTGTGTGTGAGTGCATGTGTGTGTGTGTGTGTGTGTGTGTGTGTGTTTTGTGTGTGTGTGTGTTGTGTGTGTGTGTGTGTGTGTGTGTGTGTGTGTGTGTGTGTGTGTGTGTGTGTGTGTGTGTGAGGAAGGTGTATAGTATGTGGTACGTATGGCAACACGGAAATCCTGGACACTTTCGTAATACTGTCCAGTTCGTCACGAATACAACTGAACTGTCTTTGATATGTAACTGGATTTGATAAGGGGACAGATGATTTACATGGGTGAGAGAAAGGGTGTACCTGACATAGTTCTATAAACAAAAAATAATCACTTTCATACGCAGAGAGAGAGAGAGAGAGAGAGAGAGAGAGAGAGAGAGAGAGAGAGAGAGAGAGAGGAGAGAGAGAGAGAGAGTAATCCCTTCGGAGTTGGATCGTGACGAGGATTGTGCTGATTAAGAGTCGCTCGCAATATAGAAATATTAGTTGTAGTAAGAAATTCGCTGTTAACTGCGGCAATGCACTCCAGCCTGGAAAAAAAAAAACAAAAAAAACGACGACAATGCGCTCCCATGTTTGAAATTCAACAACAATGCTACTCTATTCCGTAAATTTGAGTAATGCACTCCTGTCTAAAGAAAAGTTGCAAAATAATGCTTTTCCATTTACAAAATTCGCACAACAATGCACTGAGATTTTGGAAATGTGTACAACGTAACCATCTTAAAGAAAAAGTTGCAAAATCGTGCACTACAGTACCGTTTCAGTAAAGTATGCACTTCCATTTAAGTAAAATGTAAAGTATTGCAGTCTTATTTCAGAAAATTGTGCAATGGTGCACTCTTTATGTCAGAAAATTGTACAACGATGCCCTCTTTATTTTAGAAAATTGTACAACGATGCCCTCTTTATTTTAGAAAATTGTACAGCGATGCCCTCTTTATTTCAGAAACTGTGGAACGATGTATTCTTTATCTCAGAAAATTGTACAACGATGCACTCTTTATTGAAGAAAATTGTACAACGATGCACTCTTTATTGAAGAAAATTGTCCAGTTTTGTGTACGTCAATACTTTGCCGTTTTGTTGTAATTCCATGCTGCATTTCATTTATATGGTTCGGGTCCGAGACAAATTAAAATCGTCGATAGTAAGCTAGCCTGAACAGACCGCTTTGAGCAAAATCGAACAGCAATAGAAGACAGGAAAAAAAATCTTAATTTTTGTCATTTTCTTAGTCTGTGCTCGGCCGGTTTCTTCCACAGATAGAAATGAAAAAAAAAAGGAACAGAAAACACCAAAAATTCAAAGTCGGTCGAGATGCGCACATAAAGTTATGACCTTATAGCAAATTACAACCATTACAAAATAGTATTACGAGCAGTGACTCTTCACTGTCTCTATGGGTAATGCGATAAAGCAAAACAACAGTCAGTAGTTATGTAAACAAAATAAAATGCATGGATTCATACTAAATGTGTTCAGATCAGTGGTCTTCATAGGCGAGCGGGGAACTTTTCAGTGAAAGATATTTCCGGCTTTTGACGGGGAAAATGGCGGCCACATCCACCCTGTGGATCATAATTATGTCAAATTAAAATTGGCTATAATCAGCTAGTTCACATGGACCGAGCTGAACAAATCATACCAAAAAGGAGCTATGTAAACTAAACTTCTGGCATTAAAAACGACAGCTCCAACAACATAATCCCAAGGTCGCCGTAGCTCGCTACGTTCGCTCGAGGAAAAACAAAGACAGAATCAAACACTTACACAAACACAGATAACAGCTGTAGGATGTATATCACCTTCCTTTTAGGAGCCCATCTCCCTCAATCCCAAGGCTTTCCATACTGTACTGATGTTATGAATGGCTGTTGAGTTCAACAGTCTCGAACTGTATGCCGTCTGGCCTTGAGGCGACGCCAGGCTGACGGACTTCATATGGTCATTCCCCATATGGAGAACCATATATTGGCCTTCTGTGATACGGGGGCTCTATTAGGGCAACGCTTATGATTCCTCAACATTAGGAAGCCCTTTTCAAGGATTCCCAAACACACACACACACACACACACACACACACACACACACACACACACACACACACACACACACACACACACACATTCACACACGCTTTGTCTCGCTTGCACTTTGGAAACCATCGGGTACAAGCTTTGGGGATTAGAATGAGATTCCCTCAAAACAGGAGTTGATGTAGCAAAAGAGGTGAAAGATGAAGACACATATGTAGGAATATAACAAAAGCAGAAAGACTCTCTCCACGAAAATATTTCTGGCTCTGTACTTGGAGCTGCCGCAGCGCTAAAGATAGTATGCCAACAACTGAAAAACTAGCACATAACGTTGATGTTCTGTGTCTACGAGAAATAGAAGTACCACCCACAGACCATTACATTTGGACTATTTCGTAATTTTTCAAAACCATGATGGACAAGGACTAGCTATGGTATAAGCAACAAGATAAAAAGAAATGATCCAGGATAGACTTAGACAAATGGCACAGCAGCATATGTTAAGTAATGACAGCGGCATTGGATGGTTATCAGAAAAGCTTTGTGGTTGTCCATGCATCCGTACATTCAGGTTACCTTAAATCAAAAACCTTTGACCTTTTTTGAGTAAATATAACATGAATTGGGAGACTCCATAATACTAGGTAGAGACCTCAATGCACGGTGAAGATTGCGGGATCTGCGTGATACCAATCCACGAGGAACTGTGTTAGAAGAAATGTTGGATGAAGTACTTCTCAACGCACCGACAACAATTTTCTCCAACACATATAGGGTGGCAGGGTTACACTGACCATGTCTGTGACTTTGCATTCGTCGGACCAACATTCACTAACAGGCAGAAGTGCAAAGACGCTTCCACTTCATGGAAGTGACCTTTTGTGGAAATCATCAAAAATGAAACAAAGAAAACAGAAGGATCCTTGGCAGCATGACAACAATGAAAGAAATACAGGAAAATTAAGGTGTAGCAGATGCGAAAGAAGCAACTCTAAAAATAGACAAATCGTTGAACTCTTTTGGTGGAATACAGACACAGAAACAGCCGAGGAAGAGAAACACACGGCTGTGAGAATTTGGCAGAGAGACAAAAACAAATACCCTGATCCAGCCACTGAAATAGACATGCATCTGAAGACTGAACAGTTCAAACGAGTTGCTGCAGAAGCGAAAGGAACTAAATGCCAACAAGTTGTGAGCAAGTTAATTATGAAACAACAGTCTTTCAGTTCTGATGGCCTTATGGAAGTGAAACAAAATTCAAATGCCACAACTGATATCCTAGAAATTTGACACATGAGGAGACAGGGAAGGTTCTGCTGAAAAAAAGTTTCATAGAACAGAGTCATTAAAGAAATTTGGAGGAAAAAGAGAAGCACTTGACCAGGCGAAATCAACAACTAGCTCAAAGTAGCATTGATGATGAAAGAACAGCCCCTGGATGAAGCAACAGCTCAATGCACTAAAGACAATGCTCCGGGTGCAGACAAAACACGTTATCCAGATATTAAACAGCTCTCAGAAGAACACAGAGCCCGTATCTTCAGTCTCTACCAGGACGGTATGAAAAAAGGCTATGTCCCAGAAGACTGAACACACAGTTATCTGAAAGCTCTACCCAAACCAGGAAAAAGACAACCACAGGCTAAGTGACTACCACATATTCACAATGTAAAAGATTATATGAAAGCTCGTGGAACGCACCATGGCAAGAAAACTCGCAAGACACATTGAAAATAGACGAAAAATCCTCTCGCCAATCAATGAGCCTACAGAACAGTAAAAGTACATCATAAAACGCGGCTGCTTTTGCCTTTGAAGTAATGAAGGATTAAAAAAAAACGGAAGAAACACTGGCAGTTGCTATAGAACTGGATTTTGTTGTATGCATCTTCCAGGTCTATTGCAACTGGAAGATGCATACAACAAAATCCAGTTCTCGGTTCTCAAGGAACAACTCCCTGCCTGTGAAGTCAACAGAATCCTTACATGATGGATTGCATTGCTTTGTCAGGAGCAAACTTTCATCCTACTACTTCTTTTTAGTCTGGATGTTTGAACCTGATAAACTCTCCATGGGGTTATCCCAAGGTTCTGCTCTCTTACCTGTTTTGTACCTTTTACATCAAAGACCTCGCAAACCTCAAGAGAAACAGAATTACTCGAGTTTTGACTCTGGCAGATGACGGTCTGATCTACAAAACATCAAAGAATGTTCGAGAAAGAACGAAAAAGCGGTT
>JADBJO010001888.1:327500-342500 GCA_016801955.1 Conus betulinus
TGTAACTGAAAAAGTAACAGGCTGTTTTGGTGTCAGACTATTCTGCTCCAGTGTAACTGAAAAAGTGATGAGCTGTTTTGGTGTCAGATTATTCTACTCCATTGTGACTGAAAAAGCAATGCTTTATCGAGGTTGCAGCTGAAAAAAGTATCACTTTATTGGTGTCAGACTACTTAATTCTGTTGTAACTGACAGAAGCAACATTTTATCAGTGTCAGAATATTTCATTTCAGCCTGTCATTTTGTGTGTTTTGCTCAAATGGTGACACTCTAGAGACATCCAAATACTTTGTGTTCCATTATGACTGAAAAAAGGACACTATCAACGTCAGAAAACATTTTTCCGTTCTAAGTGAAGAAGGTAACTCTTCATATTTCTCTATATATTTTTCCCCTTGTAACTTAAGAAGGAAGGGGTGTATCAATATCAATCTCCATTTAAGCCGTCAGAATAAGGGTTGATAACAACATGAAAAGTGTCTCCAGAGAGAAACAAGAGTACGCAGTTAAGGAGGAAAGTAAAGACTTTAACAAAAGGGTAGTTTTCAATGTGTGTAAAGCTGTATACGTGGAAATATAAAAGACACAGCCCCCACTATTCTGGAACTAAATCTTCCAGGAAACATGTGGGATGCTAAAGCTTGTGGAGCGACGTCCAGTGTTTTAAGCTTGCGAATTTCATAGAGTATTTTTTTCTTCGGAGTGAAACAGTAACCGCTTGCACACACACACACACACACACACACACACACACACACACACACACACACACACACACACACTACAATATAATATTTATTCATCTTGCCCCTGTTGGGGTATGGAGGAAGCGTGAGTTTAAACCAGTAAGAGGAAAAGGAAAACAAACCAACCAAAAATGAAACATAAACTGCTAGTCAATGCTGACATAGACCAACAATTGACAACGCGTGAGATAATCTAATATACTTTGACAATAGCAGCATTTATTTTCGATCAGTAGAAGACATCATCTGACAAAAAATTATAGACATATTTTGGGGAGAGAAATGTGTTTGGCAAATACGTGTTGCGTAAAGTAACGTATTGTGAACATTCCAAGATAAAAAGAAATTCATCACCTATTGCAGATGTCACATTTATTACATAACCTTTCTTCTTCTGGAATAGCGAATCGACGATCTACTTCAAATGGCAATTTATGATTAAAACATCTGAATTTGATAAGAGGGTAAATATAAACATCTGGTGAGCTAGAAATATACTTCTTCTTAAAATCAGACTTGTAAAATTTCTAGAAAAAAAACATCCACTGCTAGTTTCAATGTCATGTTGCCACGTTTGACGAAAAGAGCATTGCAAACTATTTTTAAGATTCCTATATAATGTTTTGACGTCTGTAAAAGATTGCTTGCTCCAAACACAGTCAAAACCAGATTGTACAAGTATGTTTTTAATGCACGTTAACCAGGGAGACACAGTTACTGCGCTATCGGGCAAATGTAACATGAAAGACTAGAACCTAGCCGACATTTTTCAAGATTGAACCAAACTAGCCTCAAATCGAATCATTCGGACAAAGGCTGTAACTGATAGAGGGTAACGTCATGTTTCACCATCAGTCATATTTGTCATTGTACTTCTTTTAAGCGAAATATATATTTCCAAAATTTTAGCTGAAATTTATCAATGATATTTAAATTTTCATATATCCCCATATTTCACAACCATTTGATAATACTGGAACAATCATTTTGTCAAATAAATGTAAAAATAACACACACACACACACACACACACACACACACACACACACACATACAAACACACATGCGCGCGCGCGCATACACACTAAACACACACGTCTGTCTGTCCGTCTGTCTGTCCGTCTGGTGTGACAGATAGATGGACAGGTAGATAAATAGACAGAAGACAGATTAATTGATAGATAGTCACACACACGCGTTCAGAAAGCATTCACAAAGCATTCCTAATGACATTAGCAAGCCAGCACCAGTAGACACATGAAAACGGTTCATTTTTTTTTTTCAAACTGTGGGATTTCCTGTGTGATGTTTTCATTTGAGGAAAGTAAACAGGTGATTAAGCTCGCCGCCGTTTTCTCCTCCGTCGTCGTCTGTTACGTAGCATTCTTTCACTTCTCTGGATTTTCACGAAGCTTAGTTTCCGGACTGCTTAATCGTTCAGTTGTATACAACTGTGAAAGGACAATGTCATCGACTATGACTATTGCGGCGTAACCTATGAACAATATCTATCTGACCGAATCGATTGGCTGTTGCAGCAAGATGATAATTATGACAATCTCTTATTCCAAACAGAGCGCAACTTTGGTTGACGGTGAGGGATGCCGCCGCGTGTTGGTTGACAGTGAACCGTGTCATGTATTGGTTGACAGTGAACTGGGTCATGTGTTGGTTGACAGTGAACTGGGTCATGTGACAGTGAATTGGGTCATGTATTGGTTGACAGAGAACTGGGTCATATGTTGTTGACAGAGTACTGGGTCATGTATTGGTTGATAGAACTGGGTCATGTGTTGGTTGACAGTGAACTGGGTCATGTGTTGGTTGACAGAGAACTGGGTCATGTATTGGTTGACAGTGAACTGGGTCATGTACTGGTTGACAGTGAATTGGGTCATGTATTGTTCGACAATGATTTGGGCCAAGTATTGGTCATGTACTGGTGTACAGTGAATTGGGTCATGTACTGGTTGACAATGAACTGGGTCATGTACTGGTTGACAGTGAATTGGGTCATGTAACTGTTGACATTGAACGGGGTCAAGTATTGGTTGACAGTGAAACTGGGTTGTGTACTGGTTGACATTCCACTTGGTCATGTATTGGCTGACTGGGTCAATTCGTGGTTGAAGTCAACTGGCTATGCACTGTTTGACAGAAAACTGGACCATAGACTGAACCGGCCATTAATTGGCTGACAGTAACCCGGCCATTTCTGTGCTGACGGTCACCAGGACGATATGTCTTGGTTGATACAGAGCTGGGCAGATCGTTAGGATGCTAGGATGGTGTGTGCTGGACTAGGAATTGGAAAGTTGTTTTAATGTCATGATTATCATGATGCCGTAACAGACGTTGGAATCATCCCACGTGGTTATGGAGATATTATGCGGTAACCGGAACTGAAATAATCAGACAGATCGATATCCTGTTATGCCCTCGTAGCCTCAGTCCATGGAGTCAGCCAGACAGTCTGCCACATCATGGTGCCGTGAAGGCCACTGGAGCTACTGAGACAGACTGTTATTGCAGCTTGGATCAGATACACCGATCTCAAGCTATGATGCAGAACAGCCAATGGGACCGGCCATACACCTGTAATACTGTGATACCATACCATGTTGTGAGATCATAACAGACGATGGACATGGCTGAACCGATTGGCTCTACGTTACCATGCCGTGACAGCCAATGCATTGACAAACACACTGCCATTATGTCACGGTGAAAGCCAAACGAACCGGCCAAACATATGGACTGCTTCTGTTGAGCAAATACGGGTACATGAGCCTGCCTGTCATGTAAAACACGTCACCCTGTGATCGTGGAAGGTCCCCTGTGTTCACAACAACAACACAACAACAACAATAATAATGATGATAAAAATACTACTACTGATAGTAATAATAATAACAACAACAATAATAATAATGATAATAACAAGATATCATTTATAATGCGCCCTGCCAAAGCTTCCAGGCGCTGACAATCCACACTCTCTTGTACGCAACGGGCTGCCTACCTGGGTAGTGCCAACTAAAGAGCTGACTGCCGGCGCTTCATTCAGTCGTTTCCCGTGTCATTCAGTCAGTATCGTTCAATATTGTTCACTTAGTTTCCTTACTTCCTTCGTTCTTTCTATTTCTCACACAGGGCGCATGCTATGTGTAACGTGCCATCCATACCAACGGCCAAACTTTCGAAACTTGATGATGGGATTTTACGTGTGTGCAAGATGTTATGCGCGCGTTCATCACACACAGAACTTCGGTTTATAGTCTCACTCAAAAAAACTATTTAGGAAATGGAGTCAGAACCAATGTTAACTCCGAGAGAAAAATCCCCTGGTACCGAAAAGGCCCGGCGGAGATTCGAACCCGTAACCCCAGGATCACCAAGATTGCGAGTCCGGCGCTGTACCAACTGAGCTATTCCGGCTCCAAGTCAATTCAGTCACGTCCCCAGTTCACGACTGAAGTTATAACGTCTCAAAACAGACCGACCACGAGACGGAGCACGATCCATGGACAACAGCATGACGCCATCCTCCGTCACCCCGACAGCCCAGGGCGTGTCAGTGTCCGGGTCTTCATCCGGGCGGTCTGTCAGCAGCACCCGCCACTGAGCGGAAGACACAGAATGCACCAGCACACACAGCTGGGATGACAACTGGTCATGTACACGTTGCCCCTCGGGGTCCGCGGCTATCTGGCCGAGACCTATCAGATGCTGGTGGGACAGAGCGGGGTAGGATTTCCGCTCTATCACGTCCACCCGGTGAATCAGCCCACACCTGTCAGCAATCAGCACCTCCCGTTGCCGCATTCGGAGAGAGAAGGCCACTGGAGGTCAGGAAGCTTGTCGGCCACGGTCCACACCAATTGCCTTTCCCGGTGATGACGTCAACGGCAGCCGGTCCCAATTCATCCTTCGACGTGCTCACCACCAGCACGTCACCGTCACCGAATGACGTCACTCCACTATAATTCCTTCGGGTCGCCACCTGCCTGACGACGACAACGGCGTCTTTTCTCACCCCCAGCATGAAGATGACGTCAGTGTTGGACACCACAGCGATGACGTCACGTTCATATTCGTTCATGTCACAGGGCTGCACGTGGAGACAGGCGCTGGCGAAAGGAGCGGCGCGCGGCGAGTCCAGAGGCATGCACACCACCGTCTTGGAGTCGAAGTCGGCCAGAACTACCAGCTTGCTGCTCGTGATGACCAATGAGGAGACAGCGGCGAACGTGTCGTCCGTCACGTTCAGTTCACAGGACAGCTCTGGAATGGCCGTCATTGGATCGAACGTCTGCACAGGTTCTGCAACCACAGTCGGTCAAAGAACTCAGTGCATGTGGTCTGCTCATCAAGTCTCGTGCGAAAGACTCCACGTTTAACCATCTAATGACAACGTTTAGTGGCGGCTTCAAAGCCAGGTGACTTAAGGTGGCAACTGAAAAAAAAATTCTGAAAAGAAATGTTACTGCTTCCGCAAGATAACATGGCAAACAGGGTCTTGTCCTGTAAGCTGCTTCTCCATACTGTCTTGTGGAACTTATAACATTTCTTTTGAAGAATGTCTAGTGGGATAAAACACATTTGTCTGCTGCATAGGTGGAGGTATAGTTGTGTTGGTGAATACAAACGTGTGAGAGGAGTTGCGTGGTTCGCTTATCGTGGTTATTTAGTCATTTCTTGTCTGCTACGCATGATGAAAAGTAGCTTAAATAACACCTGAAAACACACTGGGGCAGTACGATAGAGGGCAAGCGTAGTAGCAGCGTCAGCTTTGGTAGTGCTAACGAGAATAGAGGAAAGCTCAATAACAGAGGCATTCAAACTCGTCACTCTGCTACGATGTAGTTATGTGTGAGTGTACACACACACACACACACACACACACACACACACACACACACACACACACACACACATATATATGGCATTCAAACTCATCACTCAGCTACGATGTAGTTATGTGTGAGTGCACACACACGCACACACACGCACACACACACACACACACATATATATATATATATATATATATATATATATATATATATATATATACATACATACATATATCACAAACAATATAAAAATGTCCTTTTAAAATCTAAAAAAGCTCAACCGTCTATGGAGCAACATCTGTTAAAAATGTTATTATCTATTATCATTACTTCATTTTAATAGCATATTTTAACACACACACACACACACACACACACACACACACACACACACACACATATATATATATATATATATATATATATATATATATATATATATATAGGCAGAGGAGTCAAATTACCACTTTCCGCGGTCACTGAGGAGAAACAATCAGGTTTCGAAATACCGGTATCTGACCAGGAGTTATATGTTAGTGAGCTTCCTCCCCATTGGAGATTGTCTCCCACTTCGGAGACTATAAGCTTGCTGAAGGTTCATTTTGAGAAGCATTTATTATCCCGCATTCACCCACTCAAGCACATACTGTCAGTTAGGCAGAATTATTTACCACTGCAGATATGAAGGCTTATCACCCCCCTGTTTCTACAATCTGAGACATAAGAGCAAGCTTTGTTTATAATTCAATATTTTTTGCAGTCATTGCAATACCAAGCTGCTCTGTAAGTGCTGGAATGGTGCTCGGTACTTATCCTTGGATTTATTAGTTTATTGTAATTTAGTCCCTTGCGGATTCCTTCCAAGAACTGGCCCTCAGCACTTGTGTCTTAAGAGGTTATCTTTTTATATTTTCTACTTTTCACAAGAAAATGTAACTTGTTTTGCTCTTTCATGATTTTTCTTTTGCTTCTTTGGTGGCATCTTTGGTGGCTTTTTGAAAAAACAACAACATACTACGGTATTGCACACCAGCCTTTTTCAGGTATAGCATTTTTTTTTAACCGAAAAGGCAGAGGAGTCATATCACCGTTTTCCGCGGTCACTGAAGAGAAACAATCAGGTTTCAATAATACCGGTATATGACCAGGAGTAATACCGGTATATGACCAGGAATTATATGTTAGGGAGCTTCCTCTCCATTGGAGACCGGTATCTGACCAGGAGAGTTATATGTTAGTGAGCTTCCTCTCCATTTGAGATTGTCTCCCACTTCGGAGACTATAAATTTGCTGGAGATTCATTTTGAGAAGCATTTATTATTCCCCATTCACCCACTCAAACACGTACTGTCAGTTAGGCAAAATTATTTACCACTGCAAACATGAAGGCTTACAACCCCCTGTTTCTACAATCTAAGACGTAAAAGCAAACTTTGTTTATAATATATATATATATATATATCAACGACAATAGATGTTAAAGTACTAGTGGGTAAGGCTTCTTTTTCCATCCTCAAAGAGCAATAGCGCTTTTTATTGGAACTAACGACAACAACAAAACGTCTCACCAACGGCAGGCAGTTACTGTCATCCTTATGGAGTGTGTATATATATATACAGTCCTGACAAGAAATGAAAAGAGGCTATGTATAACTATGGAGCAAACGAATTCAGACGGTAATGTCTTGTACTTCGTTTTCTTTTAACCATATTTACACTATTTCAAAGAGAATTCCGACAGCGATATCTTGATGATGTACTATGTTCTTTTTCTTTATGTATTTAAACTATCTCATCATTATATCTATGAGACCCCTTTCAATTTGGGACTATGTAGAATTTTAATAAAGATTCGTATTTGTGTTCCACTAGCTATACAGTTCCTTGATTCTGTTCATGATGACGCAGCGTCGGTTATTTCACTAGAAATTGTCTGAACTAGTTACAATCATTGACAGGGTCTTGATTTCAAGCACGACGCGTTTCGACCTCTTGGGTCCTCACGTGCGAAAAAAAAAATCACCACCAGCGAATCTGGGAGTCCTAGGCAGGAAATATGAAGAAGACAAGAAAGAAAGAAAGGAAATAACCATTCCGTTCTGTATTTCTATGATACGTTGTTCTCACCCTTCTTGCACGTAAGTCTTCCTTGACAACACTGCGGAGTATTATACAAGATTAAAGGATGTGGGTTCAGAGACCTATCCAGAATGTCAAGCAATGATTTAATATCTGCCTTCCGAGTCTGTGATTTTTACAGGAAAATTGACCTCGGACTAACAAAGGCAAACCAAACGAAACGGACAAAAGTTAAAAACTTATGCCTGAAAAAATGCACGCACGCACGCGCGCGCGCGCGCGCACACACACACACACACACACACACACACACACACATATATATATGTGTGTGTGTATGTGTGTGTGTGTGTGTCCGTGTGTGTGTGTGTGTGTGTGTGTGTGTGTGTGTGTGTGTGTGTGTGCGAGTGCGTGTATGTGTGCGTCTCTTTTTCTTTCTCAAAGTCTCAATTTTATCTCTTAATCTCAGACTTTTTTTTTTTTTTTTTCTTTTAAATGGCAGAAACACTGACGTCATAGCTATGACAACTTTTGTTCAATGCGTCAATAGTTATGACGTTCTTACCTTGTCAATAAACAAGCCCCAGAAGAAGGCCGCACGGCCGAAAATTTGGCAAAATATTATGACATTAAGTGCGTTGTGTTTCCTTTTAATGTATTTTTATATGTATTCGAAAGCAACACACGTATCAGCTTTGATCCGCACTGTCTTTTCAAGCCCTGGGCTCCCGCTTCACCTGTGCCTGGCGTTGTTTTTGTCTTTTACCTGGACCTCACTTCTTGCATCCGTTACTGGATCCAGCACCAGAGTTACAATGGATCGTACCAGTTTACTCATTGAACTGGATAGATCGCGGGACAAATTGACAAGGTATGAATCACATTTGCAGTTTCTTCAATCTTGTGAAGAACACAGAGTCGTTCCTAAAGGAATGAGAATTAAATTTGGAGTGGATGCCCTGCCGAAATCAGAATTTCTCTTACAATCTGTTTTTCTAACATTTCTCATTGTGCTAGTCGTGACATACTTCATCATGTTAAAGAAGCATACAGAGTTCTTTTTACTAAAGAGCAAGAAAAAATACACGGATTATTGTACAATCTACATCAGACACTTGATTACGCTCACTTCGAGGCTGTTACGTTTCACCATCGAAAAAAACTGGCGCAGCTTCAGAATAAACTCAAAAAGAAGAAAAAGAAGAAATTACAGAAGCTTCTCCCCACTCCCGCTTCTAACTTTCCAGCAGCAGTTAAAGAACAGACACCTAGGAAGAGGAGAAACAGACGGTTTAGAAGAAACAATGCCACTAAGAATACTCAAGCAAAGAATGTAGTAGTTAACTTGTCAGATTTCGAACTCACCCCTGACCAATTCAACCTTCTGGCCCTGGGTCATAAGTTCTGTCCCACCCAATGAGTTTGGATCATGATCAACTAACTCGAGACGTCACAGAAGCATGCCGAAAAATCAGGCTGAAAGAGATGTTCTATGACTCTGATGAAGACGATGAGACTCCTAACACTATACCCAGATTCTACAAACCTACAGGTTACAAGCCACCTAGTGGAAGAGATGCAGCCCTTGATGAATACATCAACTTACTTGAGTTAAGGACTAAGTCCTATCACCCTAAACAACGACCACGGAACAATCTGGACAGCAAGAAAAGGGCCGCCCTGAAAGAACTTCAAGGACTTGTCCACAACAGGACACTTCGCATCAGCACAGCCGACAAAGGGGGAGCTGTTGTCGTTCAAAACACCAGTGACTATATTGCTGAAGCTCATCGTCAACTTCTTTCCACTCAGCACTATGATGTAATTAAGAAAGATCCTTCAAACCATTGCTAGAAAATCCAACCACCTGGTGAACCGACTTCTGAATGATGACTACATCGATGAGAACACACACAAATGGGCTACTATTGAAATTGGGAGTGTACGCTGCCATCAGTTTTACATGCTTCCTAAGATCCACAAAACTTTGGAAAACCCACCTGGACGTCCCATTGTCTCAGGAGTTGGTGGCCCCACTGAACGTATCTCCAAACTGGTGGACCACTGGTTACAAGACCATGTCAAGCAACTTCCGTCCTATGTGCAAGACACCACACATATGCTCCAAACACTAGACCAGTGGAACCGTGAGTTTGGTCCTTTTGACGACAACACATACTTGGTCACCATTGATGTCGTTGGACTCTACAGTAACATTCCTCACGCCGACATGGAAACAGCAGTGAAGGCGTTTGTTGACAAAAATGATTGCATCAACAACATACCAACAGAGCGTCTTCTGGAACTGATGAACCATGTACTATCCAACAATGTATTCCACTTTGATGGGCATTTCTACAAGCAAAAACTGGGCACTGCAATGGGCACACCTATGGCACCTACGGTGGCTTGCCTCTTCATGGGCTGGCTGGAGGCACAGCTACTGGACAACAGCCCCTTTCCTATCAGCCGAGAACTGTGGAAACGGTTTATAGACGACATCTTTCTTCTGTGGTCTCGATCAACAGAAGAACTTCACCAGTTCCTTGAGTTTTTGAACCAGTTCCACCCTACCATCAAGTTCACTATGAACTATTCTAAAGAAGCACTGCCATTCTTGGACATCTCATCCATCTGAAGCGAGGTTATCTGTACACAGACCTGTATTCCAAACCTACAGATGCTCGTACATACTTGGCCCATTCATCCTGCCACCCTTACCATACCATCATCAAAAACATTCCTTATGCCCAGTTCCTGCGCCTCCGCCGCCTCTGTTCTGACATGCCAACCTTCCAGTCTCGTTGCCAGGATATGGAACGTGATTTCCTCCAGCGAGGTTACAGCCCTGCGACCATCCAGGAGGCAAAAAACCAAAGCCAGCCATGTTCCCCGACACGAGACTCTCAGCTATAAGATGGAAGACAGGCAACACAACCCGAGTTCCATTCATCGTCACTCACAACCCCTCTAATCCCCCATTCCGTTCTTGGTTTGCAGAACTCCAACCTCTTCTCCACACGAGCCAGAAAATGCGAAAGGCTATGCCTTTCCCACCCATACTAGCCGAAAGAAAATCGCGGTCTTTGAGAAATCTGCTCATGCCATCAGCTCTCCCGATTCCAGATGACATCTATGCTGGATGTTTCAAATGTACAGCTGAACACTGTGTGGTTTGTGAAAACCATCTAGTTGAGAGCAGAACATTCAGTAGTATGCAGACAGGAGAGACATTTACCATCCGTCATCGACTGTCCTGTGACAGCAGCAACATCGTCTACATGCTGTACTGCACCAACTGTCAGAGCACACAGTACATGGGTGAAACTATGCTGACACTGAAAGATCGCTTCTATCTGCACAGGTCTAACATCAAGTTGAACAAAGGTGCATGTGTTCATGTCAACAATCATTTCAACTTACCTGAACACTCTCTGAAGAACATGATGCATTGTGGTGGAAAAGGTCCACAGTCTGAACAAAACCGCAAGACAGAGAAGAGAAGAGATTTCTGGAAGAATAAACTAAAGACAGTTTATCTTTGGGACTCAACGGCCTTGATTCCGATGGACACTGATTTGCAGAGTGGAGATGGGGGAATCTTGGTTAACTTATGGGAGGGGTGGGGTGCATGATGTGGTTGGGTGGAATTCTTATGTGATCTGCACGTGTGTGTATGTGTGCAAATACTGTTATGGAATTGTCCCTGTGGCAGAGGGTCTTGGTTCTCTGGCGGACTCGGTGGTAGAGAGACACGTGGATATGCGCGCGCGCGCGCGCGCGCGCGCGCGCGCGTGTGTGTGTGTGTGTGTGTGTGTGTGTGTGTGTGTGTGTGTGTGTGTGTGTGTGTGTGTGTGTGTGTGTGTGTGTGTGTGTGTGTGTGTGCGTGTGCGTGTATGTGTGCGTCTCTTTTTCTTTCTCAAAGTCTCAATTTTATCTCTTAATCTCAGAACTTTTTTTTTTTTTTTTTTTTTCTTTTAAATGGCAGAAACACTGACGTCATAGCTATGACAACTTTTGTTCAATGCGTCAATAGTTATGACGTTCTTACCTTGTCAATAAACATATATATATATATATATATATATATACATACATATATACATACATACATAATGATAATCATATTTTACACTAAATCTTAAATGCAATTTTAATAACTCTAATGCAAATCTTGTCCGGTTATAGATGCGTTTGTTTACAGCCCTCCCTGAGGAAGCCTTCAATTAAAGGCAAAAACTTGGAAGACATGACTATTTGTGGGGTGAGAATGAAAGTGCGGATTTTACTACTTCTTGTGTTTTTAACTAATGACTCCATCCAGCACTGTGCGTCCTTCGGCGGTGCTCAGTAGTCTACAGGCTTTACTTCAAACACACACACACACACACACACACACACACACACACACACACACACACACACACACACACACACACACACACACACACACACAGACGTGCACGCGCAGAGTCTATGAGATTCTGAGCTGTAAAACACTAAGGAAAAGCCGACAGCAAATTTACCGCTTGCTGGAGGCGTCTGAACAAGCATCTGCTGCCCATCGGTACTGACGACACTGGCTGATAGTTCCTCCTGCCAACAGAGAAATACCTAAAACAGTTCCTGTCTTCTGTTTGAACTATGATGAATTAAATCAGAATAACACCGACAGTGAACAAACGCTTCTGTTCAAAACAAACGTACGACTAGCCTGTTTGACTGTCTCATGGAATAGTGTATCAGCTTGCTATTTTTTTTATCGTGTATGACTTACCGATTTTCTGACATTTGAACTGGTGAATGATATTACTATTTTTATCCTGTATGACTTACCAGTTCCTCTGACATTTGAACTGGTGCTTGTTGTTGCTATTTTTTATCATATATGACTTACCGATTTTCTGACATTTGAACGGGTAAATGATATTGCTATTTTTATCCTGTATGACTTACCAGTTCCTCTAACATTTGAACTGGTGCTTGTTGTTGCTATTTTTTATCACATATGACCTACCGATTGTCTGACATTTGAACTGGAAAATTATATCATATTTTTAATCATGTATAACTTAATCGATTGTCTGACATCTGTACAGGTGTGTTATATAGCTACTTATAATCATATACAATACATCGTTTCTCTCACATCTGAATTTTTACCATTTATGAATAGAAGATCCATCGCCAGCAATGATAACGTCAACGACGCCAGTGGTGAGCACGCAGCCCAATGTCGGATGCACAGAGGCGACCGCACTGTGGACATGCAACAGCAGAGTTCAGGTCGGTTCTCCTCCCAGAGTTCAGGTCGGTTCTCCTCCCAGAGTTCAGGTCGGTTCTCCTCTCAGAGTTCAGGTCGGTTCTCCTCCCAGAGTTCAGGTCGGTTCTCCTCCCAGAGTTCAGGTCGGTTTCTCCTCTCAGAGTTCAGGTCGGTTCTCCTCCCAGAGTTCAGGTCGGTTCTCCTCCCCTAGCGGGCCTGATGCGCCTGGTCCAGAACGTGTGGGCGCCTCTCTTCAAAGACACGTTCTCTCTTGCGGACAGCAAGTCGTCAGGCACTGCGGTCATTCGCACGGTTGTCCCGCTCAACCTGATGAGTACCACAGGCTCCTAGAGATGCTTTCAGGTAGTGTTTGAAGTATATGAGTGGCCGACCCGTATTTCTCTCAGCAGATGCCAGCTCCATGCGGAAGACCAGCTGCGGAACTCGCGTGTCGTCCATACGGACCACACTTCCAGCTCACCGGAGCTGACACTTCATGATGAATGCCTTGGTGCCAGGCAAGTTCTCTATTTGAAACACTTCGGTGTTAGAGACTCTGTCCTCCCAGCAGATGCCCATGATCTCGCGCGGACAGCGGAGGTACAACTCGTCCCAGCGTTCTCCACAATTCCTGTATGGTGTTCATGTTTCACAGCTATGGACTGGGACGTAGTTCTATCGCCTTTTGACAGCCCGCTTATCGCGTAGTTTCGTGCTGTCATCCCACTCTCGACCTCTATACCCTGCCCAAGAGAAGAACCTGCCCTTGCGAGCCTGTTTGATATTTTCTTGAACACGTTACAAGCTGAGGTCAAGGTACTCCTCAGGTAGCTCTGTTCCTCGATTTCAATGCCAGGCTCCAGAGAAGCCCGGCCTGGAGCAGGCTGAAGTATCACTTCTGCTTTCCATAGGCCGATGGTCAGTCCGAAAGCTTTGGCTGATGTCGACAGGAAGTTGATGATTCCTGCCGGAATGGATTGTTCAATGCTGCAAAAACGCAATCATCCTCAAACATGAAATCTCTCAGCAAGGCTTCGAGGACTTGTGTTTTGTTTTTTGTTTATCAGTTTGTTTTTGCCTTCAGACGCCTCAAATGAAAAAAAGCAGCCATCACATTTGTAATGGACACTGATTCATGAATCGTTTCGAGGAGAGAGCACCAAACAGCATGGTTGTGAACATAAGGCTAAAGAGTGTGGGTACCATAATGGGTCCTTGTTTTACACAGTTGGAAACTGGAAAGGGGTCAGACATGTAGCCATTTCTGCTGCAGAGGCCATCATGCCTTCATGGAATTATCGGATGATACTGACGAACCTCGACGAACAGCCAAGTTAGACAGGGTGGTCCATAGGCCCTCACGACCCACACTGTCAAACGCCTTTGACAGGTCCACAAAGAAGATACAGAGATTCTGGTTCTCACAGAAATATTCCTGGACTGCCGGTTTCCTCTGACATTTGAATTGCTGTATTAAGCAGTTGTTTTTATCATATATGACTTACCACTATTCGGACATCTGAACCGGTGTCCTGCATAGCTATTTTTTAAAATCACAAATGACTTATCTATTCGTCTGAAATTTGGATTGCGTTTACATTGTTATTTTACATCATACATGTCTTTCCAGTTTTCTCTGTCATCTGGACAGCTGCATAAATTGCCATTTATATCAGATATGTTTTTTTACCTGTCTCTCTCTGTTACCTAGACTGATTCATTACACAGGTAATTACATCCTCGGTGACTTCCCTGTTCCTCTGACACAAGGACTGGTTAATTACACTATTGATATTGCGTATAACCTCCCTTTTTTTCCCCTGTCACGAGAATTGGTGAGTAGCACTGCTACGCAAAATCAACCACGACTTACCTGTGCGTCTGAGATCTGGACTGGCGGGTTGAGTTCTGCTCCTCCTAACACCTGGACTGGCGGGGTTTCAGCCTCTCCAGACAGACACCGGGACCGCGGGCTCCCAGGTGACTTCTTCCTGGAACTCCTCTGGCAGGATCTCCTCCGCAATGGCTTCCTGGATGGCGGCCTGCTGCTCAGCCA
>JADBJO010001888.1:347500-352500 GCA_016801955.1 Conus betulinus
GACGTTTCCTGCTGAATTTTACCTTCCATTGCTTCCGTCTGCGCCACATGCATGTTCATCATCGTTTATTTTTTTTCTTCTGTCCCATCCTCTGTGCCACCTCAGTGACATTGCACCCACGCCGCTCATTCAGAGTCCCTCCCCCCCTCCCCTCCCGCGTCCACAGCCACAGCCCGACCCGTCCCGCAGCAGCCTTTGCACCGGCAATCCACAGAAGAGGCAACTTGCCGGAGGAGACACTGCACTGCTGCCGAGTCACTTCGGTGGTGTTCAGTGGCGGCTGTTCTGATCTAACATACGCAGGACACCACATACCAAGCCCCCTACTGACGACAATAATTGCTTAGTCGCGGAGTCGGCGTGACTGAGCTCTCCCTCCGGAGGGCTTTACCACATCCGCCCAACGACAGCCCATGTGGATTCGCTGAGACCGGTGACCCGACAGAATCAAACCACGGTCATCGACGTAGAGAGAATATCGAAACTGAGGTCATCATGACAGCAGGACATAAAGGACCACAGTATCTGAGACTTTTTTTTTTTTGTAATGCTGATCGATGAGAATGAGAATGATAAAGATGAGGCTGTGGATCTTTATTCCGGTCTGAGACTGCACGACAGGGCTCTCTACTCTACGCTAATGGACATCGTTTGTCGTCTTATCTGACAAAGAGCTTCAGACTGCCAACGCACCCGTCATATGTTCGCGTAAACTTCATGAAATGGCGCGCTATATATTATACTCGTGCGCCTCACTGTCGCGCGACGTAGTTGCCGCGCTGAGGAGGGAGGAGGAGGGTGGGGGTGGGGGTGAGGGCTGGCACCTTCCCTCTCTCATGCGATCTTGTGGAACGGCACAAGTCAACATTGATCAGTCAGAGACGCGAATGGTCAGCTGCCGAGCGATTTAGAATGGAAATGAGTGACAAGATTTGTCCACTATGGCTCAAGGACGATTAGAGTAACGTCCCCTTGCTTCACTGCAAATGTCACTTCCATTTTGGCTGCGTTCGGTGCACTGTCATTGGCAGTGGGGAAAAGAAATAACAGAATTAGCAGGATCCTAAACCGGTCAAAACAGCCTGAACATTTTTTTTTTATTAAAACAAATGAAACGTCAAGTCACATTTTCCAACGTGAGATGTAATAAATATGTTCTCTCATATGCTCTCTCTCTCTCTCTCTCTCTCTCTCTCTCTCTCTCTCTCTCTCTCTCTCTCTCTAAGGACACACACACACACACACACACACACACACACACACACACACACACACACACACACACACACACACATTTCAAGTTGGATTGAATCAAATACCTGAAAACAGTCAACAAATGAAGAGTGACACGCACAAACACTCATACACACACGCGCGCGCGCGCACGCGTGCACACACACACACACACACACACACACACACACACACACACACACACACACACACACACACAGAGTTTGATCGACGATGTACACAAAGTATCCACAAGGTGTAAAATAAAATCAGGGAGTGCTTCTTGTTGTTTAAAATCAGAGGTATACATAGAGAAGCACTTGATTTGTTATGTCCTTATGTTCAAACTGCATGAGAGCTCCGTTGGACAGACATGAACATGTCCCATGCCTTTGCTTTTTGTCCCCTCATTTCTAGCTGCCTGGGGGCATGCGTCCCATGCTGACTGAAAAAAAAAAAAAATCTTAAGCCCTGGACTGGTCTTCAAATCACCTCACACTTTAAGCAATCTTCGCGTGTTTTAGTAAAGTGATTGAAGAAAAGTGATTGCTCGTTCATTTTTGTTCTCCTGAGTGTTTTGTATTTTGCCTGAGGAAGACCTAAGATGTCGAAACGCGTCGTGTTTTGTCTTGTGATTCGTTTGTCTACGTTTTCTTGGCGGTTTCCTACTAATTACTTTTAAATGTGTTTAGTAAAACAGTTTCTTCTTTTTTTTTACTGTTTTAATGAAGGATTTGGGGGGGGGGGGGGGGAGGGGCGGTCCACTCCAGTACAGGGAATTGATGGCAGCCTTTATATGGTCCTTGTGGTCGGCTGGACTGTAAACAACATGAATAGGGTTGACCGGATCACCTCGCACCACTTCAAGTCTAGAAGGAAGGGAGGGAAGGCGGGAGGACAAAACAGTTTTTTTTTTTTTAAAATACAACATTCTAACAGAGGACGAACAAATGTTTTTCGTCCTTTGCTTATGTGAAGTGTTGATGGTTAGGTCGCCGCTTGCGTCCTTCACAGAACACTTAAGACGTCAGGAACTTGAGAAGTAGGCGATATCTCATGTGACCTCTCATCCACCCGACACAGATTTCAACTCACGCGCGCTTCCACTTTGTCTAGCGCCTGTTTCAGTTTATAGTTGTTTTTTTTTTCTCTTCATTGAATTACTACCAAACCAGCCACACGGACCTTTTTCACGGCTGTCAAACTGATACAGGGAAAAGGTCAAACCCTGAACTGATCATATCGAGGGTTGACTGCCAGAACCCAGTATCTCGTATACATATAGAAGAGAGGTACTGGGTTCTGGCTGTCAACCCTCGATATGATAGAAATATGATGCCATTGAAAAGAAACAAGCAGCATGAGCAATTTATAAGTTATACACTATTGACATCTTCATGGTGCATAAGAGCAGGCTGTGGTGACTTTGCTTTGATTAATCATTCCTAATTTGAAAACAAGTATCGTAAAGACTCTTTGGAACACAGGGGCAAAGTGACACTGCATAAAGGAGAGCTAGCGTCTATCCTGCGCAGCGTGTGCAGCTCCGACAACCTGCTTGACAGACAGCTGGCGTCTATCCTGCGCAGCGTGTGCAGCTCCCACAACCTGCCTGACAGACAGCTAGCGTCTATCCTGCGCAGCGTGTGCAACTCCCACAACCTGCCTGACAGACAGCTAGCGTCTATCCTGCGCAGCGTGTGCAGCTCCCACAACTTGCTTGCCAGACAGCTAGCGTCTACCCTGCGCAGCGTGTGCAGCTCCCACAACCTGCTTGCCAGAGTACAACACTCCGAAGCCAGCGTGTCACACATTGTGACCAGATATAACTATGAATTAAAGGAGTATCTAGAACAAAAGCGGGAGGAACGGCCCCGCAAAGCTAAAGCTTCTGTCACACGAAAACCTTTCCAAATGTTTCAAACTATCCTCAGACGACGACGGTAAAGCAAATTTTAAAAAAGGCAAGAAAGAAAGTTATTAGTGCGGAATTCCCCGAAGTTGGAGTAAGGCTGCCTTAATGGTGGGACAAAAAAAAAAAAACGGTAATACACACAAAACTCTACCCCCTTGTTGGGTAGATGGGATTAATCCTTGCCTGTCTATTACAGGGAGTGTCCGCAGGAGTGTCAGCCTGCACACGCAGAAAAAAGAATTAGTGCGGAACGTCCTATAGGCGGGCGAGATGTTTGTACTGAAAGACCCGTTGCATGCATACCCCGGGCTCTCCTGTTCCAGCTGGGGACGTTTTTAATGCTAGCGGCACAGCAGTGTAACAGGCTCACGTCAAAGATCTCTGGCAGCAGGAATGGAACTTGCAGACGGAAAGCAAATTGTACAAAATCGTCAAAACCTGAGTTTGTACCATGTTTCCCGAGGCGGCCGTAAAGAAGAAACAGTCCTGTGCCGTTTGCATGCAGGCCACTCCTTTTACACCCATTCTTATCTTTTAAAAGGTGAAGAAGCTCTGTGGTGCATTCCATGCCGTGGACCACTCACAGTGAAACATATTTTTTAGGATGTTGGGACTTGCATGATGTGAGACATAAACATGTAACAGCAGACTCCATGAAAACCTTGTTCAGAGATGTCCCACCTGATGTGATCTTTAGAAAGAGATTAACATTTTTGACTGATCAAAGATTTTACAGAAGAAAGGTTTTGAACAAAATTTCCAGCGTGTTTTTAAAAGGTGTGTTTTAAAGGGTTGTGTGAATGAGCTTTTTTTTTTTTTCTTGTTCAGTGACTTGTGAGTTGACATCAACGCGGTGACAGCCTTGCTATGGACCTTTACGGTCGGCTGGACTATAGCCACCATTACTTCACCTTACCAGCAGTGTACCGTACATCCCTATTTCTGTAAGGTTTTGAAGCATTCTATTTTTAGAGTTATAGTTCTGCTGAATCGAGTCAGTAATGTCCAGAAAGAAGCAGACAGGTCCTACCTGAAGCAAATTCTGGATTAAAAACACGCTCGCATGGAGGGCGCGTGCGCACGCACGAACGCACACACACACACACACACACACACACACACACACACACACACACACACACACACACGCACACGCATTTGCAATCACACACATGTGCATGCCTATTCACACACACACACACACACACACACACACACACACACAAACACACACACACACACACATGGCAGCGACAGAAGAGGAACAGGGTGAGGTGAGTGATATACACAATGTGTGTGTGTGTGTGTGTGTGTGTGTGTGTGTGTGTGTGTGTGTGTGTGTGTGTGTGTGCGAGCGCGCATCTGCACCTGTGTGGGAGCGCGCTTGCTTGTGTGTGTGTGTGTGTGTGTGTGTGTGTGTGTTGTGTGTGTGTGTGTGTGTGTGCGCGTGCGCGCGCGTGCGTGTGTGCGTGAGTATGTGTGTGTGCGTGTGTGTGTGTGTGTGTGTGTGTGTGTGTGTGTGTGTGTGTGTGTGTGTGTGTGCGCGCGCGCATTTGTGAGTGATAGCATAATTATCACAACGAACAAGTAATGTCGGCTCATAAATCTTCGTAGGAAACGTCGGAGCGACAGTATATTCATAACTTTTGAGCTAATTCAAATCGCAAACATTTTAACCAGCAACACGTTCACCTGTATGAAAGCAGCTTAGAGGAGGCGGCGGGTAAATGAAGGCTGAGATTTATGGCTGATTTAGTTCCCTGACTTTATGGAAAGAAGAGAAAGTTCACCGCTACTTTCTTCGCCTTCTACTACAGGCTTTTGCGAATACAAACTGTACATGCGACTCCAC
>JADBJO010001888.1:357500-360000 GCA_016801955.1 Conus betulinus
GTGTGTGTGTGTGAGTGTGTGTGTGTGTGTGTGTGTGTGTGTGTGTGTGTGTGTGTGTGTGTGTGTGTGTGTGTGTGTGTGTGTGTGTGTGTGTGTGTGTGTGTGTGTGTGTGTGTTGTGTGTGTGTTCATGGAAAAGGTGGTGGCCGAGAGAGAATGACTTTGATGGAGCCTGAGCAAGAGCATGGTACATCAACATGTACGGTATTCATGACACTGCCTGAAGTCTGACTTGTCACCATACAGGCTTGAAGTAGCCTTTGTAGCTGTTGATATATTTCCTTATTTGTCACCCCAATACAGGCTTTAAGTAGCCGCTGTAGCTGTTGATATAGTTCCTTATTTGTCACCCTAATACAGGCTTTAAGTAGCCGCTGTAGCTGTTGATATAGTTCCTTATTTGTCACCCCAATACAGGCTTTAAGTAGCCGCTGTAGCTTTCGATATAGTTCCTGATTTGTCACCCAATACAGGCTTTAAGTAGCCGCTGTAGCTGTTGATATAATTCCTTATTTGTCACCCCAATACAGGCTTTTAGTAGCCGCTGTAGCTGTTGATATAGTTCCTTATTTGTCACCCCAATACAGGCTTTAAGTAGCCGCTGTAGCTGTTGATATAATTCCTTATTTGTCACCCCAATACAGGCTTGTAAGTAGCCGCTGTAGCTGTTGATATAGTTCCTTATTTGTCACACCCCCAATACAGGCTGTAAGTAGCCGCTGTAGCTGTTGATATAGTTCCTGATTTGTCACCCCAATACAGGCTTTAAGTAGCCGCTGTAGCTGTTGATATAATGCCTTATTTGTCACCCCAATACAGGCTTTAAGTAGCCGCTGTAGCTGTTGATATAGCTCCTTATTTGTCACCCCAATACAGGCTGTAAGTAGCCGCTGTAGCTGTTGATATAATTCCTTATTTGTCACCCCAATACAGGCTGTAAGTAGCCGCTGTAGCTGTGATATAATTCCTTATTTGTCACCCCAATACAGGCTGTAAGTAGCCTTTGTAGCTGTGTTGATATAATTCCTTATTTGTCACCCCATACAGGCTTGTAAGTAGCTGCTGTAGCTGTTGATATAATTCCTTATTGTCACCCTAATACAGGCTGTAAGTAGCCGCTGTAGCTGGTTGATATAATTCCTTATTTGTCACCCCAATACAGGCTGTAAGTAGCCTCTGTAGCTGTTGATATATAATTCCTTATTTGTCACCCCAATACAGGCTGTAAGTAGCCTCTGTAGCTGTTGATATAATTCCTTATTTGTCACCCCAATACAGGCTGTAAGTAGCCTCTGTAGCTGTCGATATAATTCCTTATTTGTCACCCCAATACAGGCTGTACAGGCTGTAAGTAGCCTCTGTATCTGTTGATATAGTTCCTTATTTGTCACCCCAATACAGGCTGCAAGTAGCCGCTGTAGCTGTTGATATAATTCCTTATTTGTCACCCCAGTACAGGCTTTAAGTAGCCTCTGTAGCTGTTGATATAATTCCTTATTTGTCACCCCAATACAGGCTGTAAGAAGCCTCTGTATCTGTTGATATAATTCCTTATTTGTCACCCCAATACAGGCTGTAAAGTAGCCGCTGTAGCTGGTGATATAATTTCCTTATTTGTCACCCCAATACAGGCTGTATGTAGCCTCTGTAGCTGTTGATATAGTTCCTTATTTGTCATGCGCATAATTCACAGGATTTATGTCCGTTTGAAAACTACCCCCCCTCCCCTCACCACTCTTTACCCACTCCTGTCCTGCACCTCTTTTAAACGCAGGTTTGGCATACTCCCCCCCCCCCCACCCCCCCCCCCCCCCCCCCCTCCCCCCCCCCCCCACGCCCATACCCCACCCTGCTACCCCCACCCTGCTCCGTTACCATGGCATTTGCCTTCAATCCCATTGTCCCCAACCATCTCTCTCTGTCTGTCTGTCTGTCTCTCTCTCTCTCTCTCTCTCTCTCTCTCTCTCTCTCTCTCTCTCTCTCTCTCTCTCTCCTTTTCCCCATAGTCGTCTCCAAGACGTGCCCATTTCATTGTCCAAAGGCTACTCGCTTCACCAGTTAAGCGTGTGTGGGCCCCATGTGTATATCAGACCCAGGCCCGGCCGTGCGCCGCCCGTCCGGAAGGAAGGAAAAAAAAAAACCCTGCTCCGGCTCATCTCTTTTCCAACTTACTGGCGACGGCCAAAGCCGTGCATAGTGCAGTCCCGGCCTGACACGTAATGAGAGCCGTGATTTTGCCGGTTGTACAAACCGTATTTTTCCCCGGCCGTCCGGGCGAAGGGACCGAAACTTCTCTGATATTTTTCACTTGTTATCTTTCTTTCCAACATCGACGACGATGAGAAACTGATGGCTGCCGTGAGGCTGAGACAATTCATTTACACAAAAAATGACCATAAGCATGCCAACAGAGATATTTTGTCTGCTGCTTGGGAAAACATATCAAGAGAATATAATGATAAGCAGTAAAAATGCTATCTTCTTTTCCACCAAATGAAACA
>JADBJO010001889.1:0-39744 GCA_016801955.1 Conus betulinus
GATTCGGTCTTTGCATTAAATTAAACAAAATCAGAAATGTTAGTGTCTTTCGTCTCCATCTTCTGATGACCTCAATTTCCGTTTTTAGACCCCCCTGCCGATATTCCTATAATGGGACTTTTTCTTTTTTTCATAAATTGTTTCAGTGCTAGTACCCAAACTATTGAACATAAATTCAAAACTTTGTGCAATTAATCTCTCCATGTTTGAGTAACTTATTTTACATTCTGGAGCTCCACTAATCGGCTGAAGTTAACTGTGTCGATAATTCAGTGACTAAAACACACTGGTTCATACAAACAACAACAAGAACGACAACACCCCACACACACACACACACACCATCACACACACACCACACACACACCAAACTCAGAAACTGCAAGCTCAAGTGAAAGTATTATTTTAGTGAAGAGGTGTGTGTGTGTGTGTGTGTGTGAGAGAGGAGAGAGAGAGAGAGAGAGAGAGAGAGAGAGAGAGAGAGCACGCGCACAATTTCCTTGCAGTGCTTTTACCAATGCATCACATTTTTAGATGATGCTGACATATCTAAAAATATTAATAAAAATGCACATACTCACAGAGGGACTATGAGATTGATGGACCCATGCCATTAAACATTTAATACTAATAACATTGGCAAGTGAACAAATTAGACATGCATTTTAACATGGGTAAGTGAACAAAATAACACTAAAGATAAACACTCTCTCTCTCTCTCTCTCCTCTCTCTCTCTCTCTCTCTCTCTCACACACACACACACACACACACACACACACACACACACGAAGAAAAAGAAAAATACAGTAGACAAACTATACTAACTGTCTTAAAGACTGTTATCAAAACGGTATGAGTACCAAGTTGTATGTACACATAAGACATGCTGCTCACAGACCCCAAGAATGGCTCTGTTTAATTCAGTGAGCAGAAGAGGGCATAATCATTGGACATGTTGAATTGAAACAGTGACACATGTTCCAAAGAAAAAGCTTTTGAATTAATGCTTGGTTGTGATCATGGGCATAAAAGATTTGTGCGCCGTTTGCTGTTGTAGTAGTGCCCGATTGGGGTCACACATACAAGCTACAACTGAAATATTATGTGGAGTTTTGTTTACAAAAAGTTAAATTCCCCATAGTGACACACTATGGACACATGAATCCGTCTCTGTCTTTCCCTTGGCTCACACACACACCACACACACCACACACACACACACACGAGATCAAGCATATCCATATTACATTTATCCTACAACTTTCCCGCAATTATCATTTCACCACAGGCAGGCAAGAAAATTTAAAGTGTTCAACTGCCAATCTGAACTTACCTGCACCACTGGGGGTCAAGCTGCCTTGCCAGTTCATCATCATCATCATCATCAGCATCATCATCATCATCACCCAGTTAACGTCCACAGTCATCATGTGACTATTCTGACGCTTATGAATGTGGGTTGACGCAGCACAAAAAAAACAAAATACAAAAAAAAAAAGAAAAAAAAAGGCAGAGGTTAATGTAATTTACTTACTCTTGACACAAACATGTCAAGAGTCTTTGCCTCGACTACTGTATCGGGCAGGGCATTCCACTCCTTTATTGGACGTGGGTGAAAGGACCCCTGTCGGTACAAGGTTCGGCACTGTAGTTGTTTGAGTTGCTGTTCATCTGTCGTCTGCGTGACGGGTTGGAGCAGGAATCATCTGGGATCTGTCCACACAGACCAAACCTGGACAGTTGGACAGTTCAGTCGTCTCTGCAATTGAATCGGTCAGCTGCAGAATGTCTTATCGCCTGAATCTAAATTTCGTGTGCAGTTCGACATCATCGTACCTGTCCAGTGGAGGCAATCTGTCTCAAAAAATGCGTTCTCTTGGCAACATTCCATGTCTCCGCATTCTCAGAGCGACAAACATGGCTGCCATCCTGTCAACAAAGATATTTGGACCGAAAGACGAGATAATCGGAGGGAGGTACCACCTATAAATTTATAGGGGGGACAGGTCTCTATCGTGGCTTCCTGCATGAGAATTTGTCCGCATTATCGACCCGACTACTGCAATCGGTTCGTTAGACGATTATCGGACCAATCTGCATGCGACCTCTGGGGGATGGCAGGATATAATACTGTCTGTGATGTGTTATGAAAGGAAGTGTAAAAAATCAGCCCTGTCACAGAGTCCCATACTGAAACTGAACTCCATAGCCCCTAAATCACTCATCATCATCATCATCATCATCATTGCATTTTGAATATGTCACATGATCTTTGGTGCTACATTTGGGAGCATGGTTATGTAGCAGCAACAGTGGAAAAAGGCATAAAAGAAACAAAAAAACAAAAACTCTGACCACATATCCACCCTACTGGGGATGATCACCGGAGATAATGCTAATGCTTCTTTTTAATAGCCTGTGTAGTAGAAGAGAAAACGACTTTTGTCTGAAGGAAAATCTGCGGTGGCACACTCTTAATGTCATTCCTCATTCTCCATTCTGCTTTTCATGCAGTTCACTCTGGAACCTCATCCACTGAGGCGGAGTCAGACTGTAAATGCATTGTGTACAGCGTTTGATGAAAAGAAGAGGCACAAACTACTGTTTTAGAACAGTGGATGCATGTTTATTTATCAACACAGCACATATAAAATCAACAATCCATGAACACAAAAGAATAGGTCAAGTACAAGGTATCAAAACTCACACACGCCAGTACTATGAATCACTAATCGTGTTGATAGAAAATCGTTGAATCACTCACTGGCGTTACATTCCACACACGCCAGTACTATAAAATCACCAATCATGTTGATAGAGAATCATTGAATTCTCTGGCCATACATTCCACACGCTAGTACTATAAAATCACCAATCATGTTGATAGAGAATCATTGAATTCTCTGGTAATACATTCCACACGCCAGTACTATAAATCACCAATCGTGTTGATAGAGAATCATTGAATTCTCTGGTAATACATTCCACACGCCAGTACTATAAATCACCAATCGTGTGTTGATAGAGAATCATTGAATTCTCTGGTAATACATTCCCACACACCAGTGCTATAAATCACCGATCATGTTGATAGAGAATCATTGAATTCTCTGGTAATACATTCCACACGCCAGTACTATGAATCACCAATCATGTTGATAGAGAATCATTTGAATTCTCTGGGTAATACATTCCACACACCAGTACTATAAATCACCAATCATGTTGATAGAGAATCATTGAATTCTCTGGTAATACATTCCACGCGCTTCTTTATCCCAGCACTGGCTATCTGAAAGCACCCCTCCCATCAAACTTTCAGAAATTGTAGAAGTGGCTACTCTTCATTCCATCCATCCATTCCATCAAATATAAACATCACAGCTCTGCTGTATCTGTACTGTTTATGTTCGCACAAAAATCACTAGACAAGCAAAATGGTGGTGTGCATTAAAAGATTGTGTCTTCTTATTTCAGGCATGGCCACACACAACACCGACTACCCGGGGTGTGACAACTACCGGGGATGTTATGACTACCCAGGGTGTGATGACTACCCAGGGTGTGAAGAGGAGAGCCGAGGCATCAGAGAAGCTAAGGAAATATGATACTGGCTTAGAACAGCTAAGTGACAGCCAGGTGGAAAACTGACAAATATAGGAGAGAGTATTATAAGAGTGCAACTGCTCTGAACAATCTCCGAATTGAGAGAGAACAATTAGAAATATTGAAACTAAAACGAGAGCTTGGTCTAGAGTAATGCTCAATTTCACCATTGCACAGCTGTAATATTGCTCCTCCTCCCATTCTTTTTATAGAGAGTTGTGACACGATTAGTTCTCAGGTAATGCTTGACAGAAAGTTTTATGTCTAATTCTTGACTTGCTTTGACAGAATTCTTTGTTTTTGTTTTCTTCAGCAACTATGGATTGCACCTAATTTCTTGTTCCCTCATCTACCTGAAGAAGGCCATATGGCAGGAATTATTGTTTCGTTGAGTGTTCCAATGTTTCTAGCTGTTGAAAAATGTTCTTCCCTTTGGAAGCTAGTTAATACGCTAAAAAAAATATGGAGTCCTCTAGTCATTGTGTTTTACACACTTGTTGCCAGTGTCAGTCAACATGTGAAAGCATTTATCACAGGCATGACTAGTTCGACCTTCTGTCGTCTTATTCACAGGGAGGCACTGTACTGCAGGTCAGACCACACATGCTTTGGTCAAATTCTATGTAGTTTTCATGGGGATAGTTTTGCTAACAAGCAGTGCATGAACTGGCATCGACTGAGAAATAACACTGTGTGGAAAAAAAATATCATTTCTGGAATTGACATAATACAGTATTATGTCAATTTAATGATCGGTCATGTATGATGTTTGCACTATGATTATTTTGGGTCAGTATGGCCTGCATCATTGGTTCCCAGCCAGCCGGCAGTGTCTGGAAAAGAATCTCCTTTCTGGAGAGAGGTTTGTTTCTCCATGGAACATCTGAAACTATTCAGCTGTAAAATAGTGCTCGATGAACCTCTGTTGAACAAACTGACCTGCAGCCCGTCCCCTTCTTTCAGTGGCGTCGTGCGCCTGTGGGTTGGATGGTTCAGCCACTTCAGCTTCAGCATTCACTTCTGGACCTCTGTGGACGTCATCTTCTTGAGCATCTGGTGGCAGGTCAATGTCGTCCGGTGGCAGGTTCATGTTGTTTGTTGGATCTTGCGATGTTGTTCAGGATCAGGCAAGCAGTGATGATCTGGAAAACCAAACAGAACATGTACAGGTTTCCCTGAAATTGGCACATTTACAAGTATAGCAGTATGTGTGAACCAGTGGTCAAAGATAAAAAAAGCCCCCTTAGCGTTTTATCAAGGCTGTAAGAACAATGACTTTTTTCTTGTGCGTCTAAGGCTTGGCATAGTGAGGTGGGGCGCAGTTCTCTCCTTTCAACATTCTAACCTCTCCCAATAATAATTTTTTGGTCATGCACCCATTTGCACCTGGTTGGATTTATGAAATTTTGACTACAGTACCTTTCCTATAAACCCACTAACAGTGCCAGGAATTTCGACCCAGGACTTCTTGCTTGTAACTCCCAAATGCTAACCACTGACTGTTGCAACTCAAAAAGAAAGAAAAAGAGAGAAAGATTAATTTGTTCATGAAAATTTTTTATGCATGTAATCAAAATGTGGCTCCACAGGTTCAGAAATGTAGCTGGCAGTATAGTGAAATTGGGACTAAATTCTTGTAACACGAATTTTTAAAATGTCTTATGTGCAATGTAATGATTCTATTTTTGTTCCACATGTTCTTCTTGGATGCCCATCCATTGAATCATGCTGAAGGTGTATGCAATGAATATGGCAGTGTCGAACATATTCTGTGCACTGCTATATTTTCTTTTTTTTTTAATGGGTGCTGTTCTTAGCTAATCACATACTTATAGGCAAGCTATGGTATTTTCTGGATTAAAGTAGTTACATTATTGTTTTGTTCAGTTTTTACATTCTTTTCATTGTAACTCTTTATATAGGGGAGTTTTCTGTTTGTTTCTTTGTTTAATATTTTTCTTTCACTTCAGTCCAATATCATGGTTGATGAAAAGGCTTCAAATACACTACTACTAAACTGAACTGATAATGAGTTTGATCCTAGTGTTGTGTGTGCGCTGGCTGTGCACCTATGATCTTCTTCCTGTGCCTTTCAAACTTTGACATGTTGGAAGTGAGTCATGCAGATTTTCAGTCCCATTGCCAGGACTAGCGTCATGGTCTCAGGTGGTGGTTTCTGTTTGGGACTGTGATGGCAATGTGCATGTGGGAGATCAGTGCCCCTTTCCATTCTTGCTCTCATCCTCACCATGGATTAGGATTAGGGTTATTTTGGGTTTAAAGCAGGTGTCGATCTCTTTCATCTATGTTTTCCAACGTTACAGAGTGAAGAAACTTAAACTAGGAAAACATCAGACATGAACAAAAAGCGCAAGTTCCGATATGAACCGCCCTCCATTTTTGAAACTGCGAAATCGTTAAAAGTCAGTACAAAAGACTCTGGGAAGAAGAACAGACTGTCGACCGATGATCAGCTGCCCCAACTACAGCAACACCACGGACCACATCTTCATACTGGCAACTGAATCACCATGGTTATAATTGCAGGCTGACCAATCAGGATGCATGGGTTTGAATCCAATAGGCCCACAGTGGAATTTTCCCGTACTAAGGTCGACAACTACTCAGAGAGCTATGAGCCCCATGGAAAGACTGATACTGCATGATAACAGACAGCGAAGAGAACGACCCTCCATGCAGCCTCCAAGCTAAAAAGAAACACTACAGCATCATCTTAGTCATCCTCATCTTCTTCCATCATGCATTAGAAAACTGTGTCGTTGTCCATAGAATTACACATGCTCTTTGGAATACCCCACTGTGGAAACATACTTAGCAACCATATGGGCCTATGATTTTTTTCTTCCACAAAATGCAGATCAGTTAGCCTTTTTTCATGAGTAGTTTGTGTCTATGACAATATAACAAAGATTTTTTGCGGTATCTTGAAAACTTGGAATGACTACTCCAAAGATGGAAGCACAGAAGCACTCAAAATAACACAAACCTGGGGGACTCAAAATCCCAGAAAAATGGCACACCTGCGAAGAATCCGAGCATCATGCACTGACCCAGGCCAGTGAGCAATGACGTTGATGAACAACAGGTCAGCATCACAGATCACCTCCAACATTTATACCACTGCCAGTAATGGTCACTATAGGGGGTCTCTGAAAATCACATAGTACATTTTCTTCTTGTCAATGTAGTAATGCTTCAAATATATAGTCGTGCAAACACACAGAGTGCCATACACCCCCCGTGAGCACTGCTTGCCCCCAGTGGGCACCTGTCTCCCTCCCACAGCAAGCACTGTGCGCCCTGGCCGCTCCCGTCCCATGTGCGGTAAACAGCCAATGATATTCCAGGGGTGCCAAGGACGCTTAACACCAAATTTGGTAATTGGTGTAGAACTATGGCTGTTGGGTGCATGTCTCTCTCTGCAGTGGTAGCTAAGCGCTGCGCACTCTGTCTGCTCAACAACCCCAGTCCCGGGTGTGGTACTCAAGGGGTGCCAAGGAATTGAAGGATGCTTGATAGTGATACCCCGGTGTTGATTGGTTGAGAACTGTGGCTGTGCATGAGGTACACACACACACACACACACACACACACACACACACACACACACACACACACACACTCACACACACACACCAGGCATGGGAATTGTACACTCAGTCCCATGGGAGTATGTATACACTCCCCAGCTTGCCCAGCTGTACTCCTTAGGAACAGTACGTGTGTACTCCCCTAGGAACAGTCTAAACCCCGTTTTGATAGTAAGAATGGCTGTTTCTACTATATGGTGCTAATACTTTTGTCGTAGGAATTGTAGGAATTCAAAAATGAGCTATTCAATGAAGGCATTTAAGTACCTGCACTTACTAGTGAAAACTATTTTGTGGAATTGTGCTGTATGTTGTTAATAAATATCATCAGGAAAGGCCGTGAAACATCCTGTACTGTCTTGATTCCAGTTTTTTATGATCGTCTCTGCTCCCAAAACTTGATGGCAAATCCCATGCCTGGGACACATATATGTTTCGAAATTATGCAAGATGCTACTTTCCTAATGCTTTCTTTCACTGTAGACAATTCTTAAACCAGGCATGGGAACTAAGAAGAAACAGAGGCGGCAGGGACTGCAGTGGCAGTTGAGGAGGGCCGACCACATGGCCTCATTGATTTGTTAAACAATTTTCAGTGTTTCCACAGGCACATGAAAACCTTAAAAATGGATGGATTTGCTCTGTCCCGTACAATACGGTTTCTCCGCATAGTTGCCTTCGTCGGTGAAAAAAAACACAAAGTGGCAGCCATCTTTGTTTTGATCTAACCCAGGGCGGACTCCTGCCTTATCCTCGTTGTACTTACCCATCCGTCACCCACTGCTAACCACGAGGTTAAAGGTTACTCTCGACATATGGATCCCCAAGTAACAGACCTTCAAGCTTACAACAAGGCATGTAGGTCACTTCCCCGTTACCCACAACATGTAAGTACGGCCCCAGGTCCTTTCCAAAAGTTGAGGGCTACAAGTCTGATTCTCTCTCTCTCTCTCTCTCTCTCTCTCTCCTCAAACACACACACACACCAAAAAAAAAAAAAAAAACACTCACTCACTTACACACACACGCACAAACACACACACACACACACACACACACACACACACACACACACACACACACACACAAGCACGCACTCACGCACACACACATTCTCTCTCTCTCTCTTTCTCTTTCTCTCTCTCTCACACACACACACACTCACACACGCATGCACATACACATGCATTCAAACACAGACATGCACGCACGTACGTATCCACCCATGTATACACACATGTACACACGCTCACACGCACGCCCACACTCACATACGCGCACCTTATATTTCATTAAAAAAAAAATGCTTAATATACAATGAGCGTTTTTTTTTTTTTTACATGAACACTCCCTTATAAAGAAAAAGACCAAAGAGTACTTCTGCTAATGGAACAAAACGCATCTTGAAATTCTATAAAAGCAACATGCAGCTTACAATGTAAATGAAATGGTTTCTGCAAAATAAAGATATTATCAAAGTTGAATAACTGCACTTAAAGTTAACTGCGCTTTAAACTGCGCTTAATTATCCTTAACCCACTCCTATAACCTGTAACTGATGATAGAATTGTACAATTCACTGCTAGCGTCACTTAAAGAAATTCTTATTTATTGCGATTGTTCACGTCATCGTGGTGGAACGATACACCCCATGTTCAGGATAAAAGCCCTCACCAGACAAAGAATTAAACAAAGGTTACAAAGAAGTTCAAATGACATCAGTTGCACAAACATACTTCAGTAGCTCACCAGTGATACCCTCTGGCCCAGCAGCTGTGCCTCTCTTGATTTGTCTCAGAGCAAACATCACTTCAGCTTTCGGAATCAACAGTTTAAATAATCATCCTGTCCTTCATCTTGATGCCACTGAAACCCACAGTGAGGATCTCCGTCTTCAGTTGGCAGTGACTGACAATGCTCACTCCAGATGTTGATACTGGTGCTGTTCGCTGGCTGTCTTCTCTTTAATGAAATCTGATTACATTTTCCCCAAAAATTGTTTCTGATGTGCCATAGATGTAATCAGTTCTGTCAGCAAGGGCGTTAACAAACTGAGGGAGGACTATGCAGCTCTGCACAGCCAGATGAGAGAACTGAAGGACTATGCAGTTCCACACAGCCAGATGAGAGAACTGAAGGAGGACTATGCAGCTCTACACAGCCAGATGAGAGAACTGAAGGAGGACTATGCAGCTCTACACAGCCAGATGAGAGAACTGGAGGAGGACTATGCAGCTCTACACAGCCAGATGAGAGAACTGAAGGAGGACTATGCAGCTCTACACAGCCAGATGAGAGAACTGGAGGAGGACTATGCAGCTCTACACAGCCAGATGAGAGAACTGAAGGAGGACTATACAGCTGCACACAGCCAGATGAGAGAACTGAAGGAGGACTATGCAGCTGCACACAGCCATATGAGAGAACTGAAGGAGGACTATGCAGCTCCACACAGCCAGATGAGAGAACTGAAGGACTATGCAGCTGCACACAGCCATATGAGAGAACTGAAGGAGGACTATGCAGCTGCACACAGCCAGATGAGAGAACTGAAGGAGGACTATGCAGCTCTACACAGCCAGATGAGAGAACTGAAGGAGGAGGGACTATACAGCTCTACACAGCCAGATGAGAGAACTGAGGGAGGACTATACAGCTGCACACAGCCAGATGAGAGAACTGAAGGAAGAGTATGCAGCTCCACACAGCCAGATGAGAGAGCTGAAGGAGGACTATGCAGCTCTACACAGCCAGATGAGAGAACTGAAGGAGGAGGTGACGGAGCTGTGGAGAGGGAAACGGGGAACTGCAGAAGACCAGTAACAACGGGCCTGAGAAGCTGGACAACTGCCAGAGATGGATCGACGATCTGGAGGGCCGTTCCAGGAACAACGACCTGATGTTGTACGGACTAGACTACCCAGGAGAGACGAGGAGACCAGTGCAGACTGTGAGGGGGCTGGTGCAGGACCTTCTGATGGACAAGTTGGGCCTGACTGACCAGCTGGAGTTTGACCATATGCACCGGCTGAGTTCCGACCTGACTCCCCAGTGATCGCCCGCTGTGCTTTTTACAACCAAAAGGTACACGATTCTAAAAGATGATGAGAAAACTTAAGGGTTCATATAGATTCATTGAGAACTTTTCCAGCTGGGTAAGAGACAGACAGAGAATGACGCCACATTTGAAATGGGCAGGCCAAGACAGGAAAGGAGAAGAGCCACAATTGTTTTCAACAATCTGTTAATCAATGGGGAAAAAAACTTGTACGGATTTTAAAGTAACATGGGTAAACAAATTGCAAGACAAAACTCGACGCCTTTTGACATCTTAGGTCTTCTTCAGGCAGGATAAACAACACATTTCGGACAATGAAAACGAAGAACGGAGCATTTATCTCCTCAATTTTGGCACAAGACTGGCGTTAACAATTTTTCAATCACTCGTGGCAGACTCACGGGTTTTTTTAAACAGGAAACCAGCCAGCTCTGTTTTGTTGCAGACAACACTGCCGTTTGTGAAGGAACTTTTGCAACAGAGACACCGGCATCAACCCAAATGACAGTAAACGTGCACGTGATTTTACAGTGAGTGACAGTGACTGAGTGAGTGTGTTTACCTGGGTGACGGGAACTCCCGATGTTTCAACTTCCGTGTCTGTTTCTGTCAATGACTTTGGTGAAAATAGGCGCTGGAAACTTGTGACTAGAAAAACAAAATGACAAAAAAAAAAAAAAAAACAGTCATTACCTTTTCTCTACATGAATGTTAATGGAATACTATCTGAATTATAGGACAATGACTTTTAAACATTTCATCAGTCTTTCGATTTGATTTTGTTGTTGTTGTTGAAACGCTTATAGATTAATTCAAATCGTGTCTGTGTTCTCTGGATACTAAACGTTTTGCACCCCCTGCCATAAAATTATGGTCAAAGGGAGACGATCGGATGGAATTTTGTGTCTCGCTGAAAATATTTATGTATCATACGTTAAAGATGTAGAAATGGAATCTAATACCTTTGGTGCACTAATTATCAATAAAACATTGTTTAGTATGGACAAATATATATTGTATGTCTATGTGTATGTGCCTATAGTAGCTTCCCCATATTTTGAGTCTGATAGTGGCATTGCATTATTGGAAGATTTTTGTCCTGATGTGTACTAGTTCATGAAGATGTATATGTATTATTGTGTAAGGATATGAATGGTAGAATGGTTAATTGATCACATAATTGTCAAGGAACTTCAGACATTTTTTTTAGATTTCAAACATTCAAGTCATCCAATAAGTGTCAATCGATTTTCCCAGGATTCTGTATTGAATGATTATGGTTGTTGTTGTTTGTCCTTCACATGTGAAGATGACCATGACCAGCTATCACTGGGTGCTGGTGTGTGTACAAAGATGGCTGATCAGGCCAATTGTTGCATTGAACAGTCTGTTGCAGTGTGGACAGGGCAGACTTGGAGATGAGCCAGGCTGAAAGGTGGTGTTTGCTCCGTTTTTCCGAAGCTGACATTTTTGCTCCTGTGCCTCCGCTCGCCTCACGGTAAATTGATGTTGAATACATGTAATGCATTTGACTGATGTCTTCTTACCGATATGTGTCAAGGACACTGGCAAGGTTGCTACACACACATATCAAATACTGGATGCAGCACAAATGATTACTTTGTCGTGTCGTGTGATTTGTTTACATTATTGATTCCAATCATATTCCTGCAGAACTTTATTTGAGTCAGCATTGTGATAGCATCAGTTTGAAGACAAATCCTGCTAACCGTTTTACATTGGAAAGTTTATGTGGCATTAAGAGTGTGCTAATGTGTGTTTATAATATGCATGCAGTTATGCAACACACACACACACAGAGGAATGGAGAGAGAGAGAGACAGACAGGCAGACAGAGGCATACACTGCATCCAACTCACTTTTGCTCATTCTTCCCATTGATTCCAAAGACTTCTTCCATGAAAGACACTGCCCTTCCCTTTATTGACAGTATCTGACATCATATGTTCACCGTTTATAGTGCCATCTATTTACAAAGCAGGGCAAATGTACACGTCCTGATTACAAAGTTATATCCGAAATTACTGAAAATTGAAGTCCTACAACAAAGTGAGTAATACCCAAATAGCAAGATACTGTGTTTCTTTTGTACTAGTTTGTACACAGGGGACTGAGGTAGAGGGATGGGGTGAGGTGGTGGGGATGGGGGTGAGGTGGTGGGAGGGGGTGAGGTGGGGGGTGGGGTGAGGAGGTGGTGGGAGGGGGGGGAGGAGGGCGGGATGGGGTGAGGCGGTGGGAGGGGGGGTGAGGTGGTGGGATGGGGTGAGGTGGTGGGAGGGGGGGGGTGAGGTGGTGGGAGGGGGGTGAGGTGGGGATGGGGTGATGGGGTGAGGGTGGTGTGAGGCGGTGGGATGGGGTGAGGTGGTGGGTGAGACGGGGGGTGAGGCGGTGGGATGGGGGTGAGGTGGTGGGAGGGGGTGAGGTGGTGGGAGGGGGGTGAGGCGGGTGGGAGGGGGGGGTGAGGTGGTGGGATGGGGTGAGGCGTTGGGAGGGGGGTGAGGCGGTGGGATGGGGTGAGGCGGTGGGAGGGGGGGGTGAGGCGGTGGGAGGGGGGGTGAGGGGTGGGAGGGGGTGAGGCTGTGGGAGGGGGTGAGGTGGTGGGATGGGGTGAGGCGGTGGGAGGGGGGTGAGGTGGTGGGATGGAGGGGGGTGAGGTGGTGGGATGGGTGAGGCGGTGGGATGGGGGTGAGGTGGTGGGATGGGGTGAGGCTGTGGGAGGGGGGTGAGGTGGTGGGATGGGATGAGGCGGTGGGATGGCGGTGGGATGGGGTGAGGCGGTGGGAGGGGGGTGAGGTGGTGGGATGGGGTGAGGCGGTGGGATGGGGGTGAGGTGGTGGGATGGGGTGAGGCGGTGGGAGGGGGTGAGGTGGTGGGATGGGGTGAGGTGGTGGGATGGGGTGAGGTGGTGGGATGCGGGTGAGGTGGTGGGAGGGGGGTGAGGTGGTGGGATGGGGTGGGTGGTGGTGGGGGGGGTGAGGCGGTGGGAGGGGGTGAGGCGGTGGGGGGGGGATGAGGCAGTGGGGATGGGGTGAGGTGGTGGGAGGGGGTGAGGTGGTGGTGGGTGGGGGGGGGTGAGGTGGTGGTGGGGGGTGAGGTGGTGGGATGGGGGAGGTGGTGGGGGGGGGGAGGGGTGAGGTGGGGTGAGGGTGGTGGGAGGGGGTGGGTGGTGGGGATGGGGTGAGGTGGTGGGAGGGGGGGTTGAGGTGGGTGGTATGGGCTGAGGTGGTGGTATGGGCTGAGGTGGTGGGAAGGGGGGTGAGGTGGTGGGAAGGGGTTGAGGTGGTTGGAAGGGGGTGAGGTAGGAGAGCAGGAAGACTGAGTGTGTGTGTGTGTGTGTGTTATTTGTGTGTGTGTGTGTGTGTGTGTGTGTGTGTGTGTTTGTTGTGTGTTGTGTGTGTGTGTTGTGTGTTGTGTGTGTGTGTGTGTGGTGTGTGTGTGTGTGTGTGTGTGTGTTGTGTGTGTGTGTGTGTGTGTGTGTGTGTGTGTGTGTGTGTGTGTGTGTGTGTGTGTGTTGTGTGTCTGTTGTATGTATGTGTGTTGCATGTGTTGCATGTGTGTGTGTTGTTTTTTTTTGTGTGTGTATGTGTGTGTGTGTGTGTGTGTGTGTGTGTGTGTGTGTGTGTGTGTGTGTGTGTTGTGTTTGTGTGTGTGTGTCTGTCTGTCTGTGTGTGCATTGTGTGCTTTGTGTGTGTGTGTGTTGTGTGTGTGAGAGAGAGAGAGAGAGTCTGTGTGTGTGAGAGAGAGTGAGTCATGGGGTATGCGAGTGTGGTGTATGTGTGTGTGTGTGAGAGAGAGAATTAGAAGGGGGGGAGGAGACAGAGAGAGCGAGAGAAAAAAGAGAGAGAGAATGCATGTGTGTGTTTCTGTGAGACAAAGGGGAGAGAGAGAGTGTGTGTGTGTGTGCATGCATGTGTGTGTATGTGTGAGTGAGAGAGAGAGAGGGAGTGTATGTGTGGGTATGTGAGAGAGAGACAGTATATGTGAGAGAGAGAGAGAGGGGAGAGAGTGTGTGTGTGTGTGCATGCATGTGTGTGTATGTGTGAGTGAGAAAGAGGGAGTGTATGTGTGGGTGTGTGAGAGAGAGAGAGAGAGAGTATATGTAAGAGAGAGAGAGAGAGGGGAGAGAGAGTGTGTGTGTGTGTGTGTGTGTGCATGCATGTGTGTGTATGTGTGTATGTGTGAGTGAGAGAGAGAGGGAGTGTATGTGTGGGTGTGTGAGAGAGAGAGTATAGTGATATGTGAGAGAGAGAGAGAGAGAGAGAGAGAGAGAGAGAGAGAGAGAGAGAGAGAGAGAGAGAGAGCGATTGTGTGAGAGAGAGAGAGTGTGTGTGTGTGTCGGTGTGTGCCAGGCGTGCGCACTGTGAGAGAGAGAGATAGAGAGAGAGAATGTGTGTGCGTGCATGTGTGTCTGAGAGACAGAGTGAGAGAGAGAGTGACAGTATGTGCGTGTGTGTGCGTGTGTGCATGTGTGTGTGCATGTGTCTGTGTGCGTGTGTGTGAGAGAGAGAGAGTGAATGTGTGTGTGTGTGTGTGTGTGTGTGTGTGTGTGTGTGTGTGTGTGTGTGTGTGTGTGTGTGTGTGTGTTTGTGTGTGTTAGAGAGACAGAGAGACAGAGATTGAGTATGTGTGTGTGAAAGTGAGAGAGAGAGAGAGTGAGTGAGTGTGTGTGAATATGTGTATTTGTTTGTTCCTATGTGTGTTTGAGAGAGAGAGAGAGGGTGAGAGAGAGAGAGAGAGAGAGAGGGGAGAGTGAGAGAGAGAGAGAGAGAAAGAGGCAGAAGGTGTGACAGAGTGTGTGCGCGAATGTCTGTGTGTGAGTGTGTGTGCGCATGTTCTTGAGTGTGTGTGTGTGTGTGTGTGTGTGTGTAGGTAATTGTGTGCGTGTGCACATGCGTGTGGGTGCGTGTGTTCATGCCTCTGTGTGTGTGTGTGTCACTATGTGTATATGTGTGTGTGTGTGTGTGTGTGTGTGTGTGTGTGTGTGTGTGTGTGTGTGTGTGTGTGTGTGTAGGTAATTGTGTGCGTGTGCACATGCGTGTGGGTGCATGTGTTCATGCCTCTGTGTGTGTGTGTCACTATGTGTATATGTGTGTGAGTGTGTGTGTGTGTGTGTGTGTGTGTGTGTGTGTGTGTGTGTGTGTAGGTAATTGTGTGCGTGTGCACATGCGTGTGGGTGCGTGTGTTCATGCCTCTGTGTGTGTGTGTCACTATGTGTGTGTGTGTGTGTGTGTGTGTGTGTGTGTGTGTGTGTGTGTGTGTGTTCGTGCACGCACGTGTGTCCATGTGTATGCATATGTACGTATGCGTATGTACTCATGTGTCTGTCCCTGCGTGTGAGTGTCATCTGTTCAAAACACACCACATTTTTGTGTAAATTGTAAAGAATGTCACCTGTTTAAAAAAGACTAGATTTGTGTGAATAGTGTAGAGTGTTACATGTTCACAACACAATTTTGTATGGATTGTACAGAGTGTCACCTGTTTAAAAATACACCACATTTGTGTGGATTATGTCAAAATAAATCACCCAGTATAAAAACACACTATGTGGTTCATACTTCTATATACCAATACCAAATACTATGTCTCTTTTATCAATTTTCAAGAACAAAAGATTCACAGATCTGTATATCAATACACAACACCACAGCCACTGTCCACATTCTCAGTTTGCAACAACACAGTATTTAGAGTTCTATATATCAATACAGAACATGACAGTCACTGTCCGCATTCTCTATTTCTGGCGACACAGGATTTAGAGTTCTATATATCAATACAGAACATAACAGTCACTGTCCGCATTCTCATTTTCTGACGACATAGGATTTAGAGCCCTATACATGAATACAGAACATGGCAGCCACTGTGTAAACTTTCCATGTTTAACATGATAATCACTGGATACACTTTCAATGTTTAACACGACAGCCACTGTGTAAACTTTCAATTTTAACATGACAGTCACTGTGTAAACTTTCAATTTTAACACGACAGTCACTATGTACACTTTCGATGCTTAACAGGACAGTCATGGTGTACATTTTCCATGTTTTAACACACAAGTCACTGTGTACACTTTCCATATTTAACATGACAGTCACTGTGTACACTTTCCATGTTTAACATGACAGTCACAGTGTACACTTTCCGTGTTTAACACGACAGTCACAGTGTACACTTTCCGTGTTTAACACGACAGTCACTGTGTACACTTTCCATGTTTAACACGACAGTCACTGTGTACACTTTCCATGTTTAACACGACAGTCACTGTGTACACTTTCCATGTTTAACACGACAGTCACTGTGTACACTTTCCATGTTTAACACGACAGTCACTGTGTACACTTTCCATGTTTAACACGACAGTCACTGTGTACACTTTCCATGTTTAACACAACAGTCACTGTGTACACTTTCCATGTTTAACACGACAGTCACGGTGTACACTTTCCATGTTTAACATGACAGTCACTGTGTACACTTTCCATGTTTAATGCGACAGTCACTGTGTACACTTTCCATGTTTAACATGACAGTCACTGTGTACATTTTCCATGTTTGACACGAAAGTCACTGTGTACACTTTCCATGTTTAACATGACAGTCACTGTGTACACCTTCCATGTTTAACACGATAGTCACTGTGTACACTTTCCATTTTAACACGACAGTCATTGCGTACACTTTCAATATCCAACACGATAGTCACTGTCTACACTTTCAATGTTCAACACGACAGTCACTGTCTACACTTTCCATGTTTTAACACGACATTCAATGTGCACACTTTCCGTTTTAACAAAACAGTCATTGTGTACACTTTCCATTTTGACATAACAGTCTCTATGTACACTTTCAATGTTTAACACAACAGTCACTGTGTACACTTTCCATGTTTAACATGACAGTCACTGTGTACACTTTCCATGTTTAACACGACAGTCACTGTGTACACTTTCCATGTTTAACACGACAGTCACTGTGTACACTTTCCATGTTTAACATGACAGTCACTGTGTACACTTTCCATGTTTAACATGACAGTCACTGTGTACTTTCCATTTTAACATGACAGTCACTGTGTACTTTCCATTTTAACATGACATTCAATTTGTACACTTTCCCATGTTCAACACAACAGTCACTGTGTACACTTTCCATGTTTAACATGACAGTCACTGTGTACTTTCAATGTTTAACACAACAGTCACGGTGTACACTTTCCATGTTGAACATGACAGTCACTGTGTACACTTTCCATGTTTAACAGGACAGTCACTGCGTACACTTTTTATGTTTAACACAACAGTCACTGTATACACTTTCAATGATCAACACGACAGTCACTGTATGCACTTTCATTGTTTAACATAGCAGTCACTGTGTACACTTTCCATGTTTAACACGACAGTCACTGTGTACTTTCAATGTTTAACACAACAGTCACTGTGTACACTTTCAATTTTAACATGGCAATCACTGTGTACACTTTCCATGTTTAACATGACAGTCACTATGTACACTTTCCATGTTTAACACCACAGCCACTGTGTACTTTTCCATGTTCAACACGACAGTCACTGTGTACACTTTCCATATTTAACACGACAGTCACTGTGTACACTTTCCATGTTCAACACGACAGTCACTGTGTACACTTTCCATGTTTAACGCGACAGTCACTGTGTACACTTTCCATGTTTAACATGACAGTCACTGTGTACACTTTCCATGTTTACATGACAGTCACTGTGTACACTTTCCATGCTTAACACGACAGTCACTGTGTACACTTTGCATGTTTAACACGACAGTCACTGTGTACACTTTGCATGTTGAACATGACAGTCACTGTGTACACTTTCCATGTTCAACATGACAGTCACTGTGTACACTTTCCATGTTCAACACGACAGTCACTGTGTATACAGTCACTGTGTACACTTTCAATGTTTAACACAACAGTCACTGTGTACACTTTCCATGTTTAACATGACAGTCACTGTGTACACTTTCCATGTTTAACATGACAGTCACTGTGTACACTTTCCATGTTCAACACAACAGTCACTGTGTACACTTTCCATGTTTAACACAACAGTCACTGTGTACACTTTCCATGTTTAACACGACAGTCACTGTGTACACTTTCCATGTTTAACATGACAGTCACTGTGTACACTTTCCATGTTCAACACAACAGTCACTGTGTACACTTTCCATGTTTAACACAACAGTCACTGTGTACTTTCCATGTCTAACATGACAGTCACTGTGTACTTTCGATGTTCAACACGATGGTCACTGTGTACACTTTCTATGTTTAACACAAACGTTCAATGTGTACACTTTCCATGTTTAATACAACAGTGATTGTTTACACTTTCCATGTTCAACACGACAGTCACTGTGTACACTTTCCATGTTTAATACAACAGTCACTGTGTACACTTTCCATGTTTAATACAACAGTCACTGTGTACACTTTCCATGTTTAACACGACAGTCACTGTGTACACATTCAATGGTTAACAAGGAAGGATTAACCCCGAGGATCACTACATCAGCCGGACTGGCCTGGTCCTGATCGACTGCACACGGGTTCACTGTAGTGTAGGTCCTCCACCACGCAATGAGAGACAGACATGGTGTCGTTGGTTTGTTTCAACCTCTGTGCAGTCCTGTTGTCCATAGTGAAGGCAGGATGATGGCCACTATATGGACCATGGAAAGGCTACATTAAATAAAATCAGAAACACACGAAACATGTTTACATTCATATTCTGTGGATATATCTGTCTGCTGTTCACTTTTATCATGTGTTGTAACATTCGGGAACAGAGTTAGAGATTGGGGAGTGGGGGATGGGGAGAAGAATATAAAAATTTTTCTTACTATCAATACAAAACACAACAATCACTATCCACATTCTCAATTTCTGGTGGCAGAGAGAGAGAGAGAGAGAGAGAGAGAGAGAGAGAGAGAGAGAGAGAGAATATGGAAATATGATAAGAATTTCATTTGAAATGTCTACAGATGAAACCAAAGGTCAATAATTTGATTCAATATTGCATAGAACCTTGAACAACAAGAGTCAAAAAAAAGGGCATACACATCAGACACACAAAGAAAGAAAAAAAAATTGATGACACTGACTCCGAAATCACAATGATAGCAACCTTCAAGGTCACATGACACTAGCCACTTCAAAGGAGTGCACATGTTTAACAGTGATTTGCTGTATTCATTCACCGAAGTGTCCTGTGACTGTCAACACCGAGAGGTTGACTTCTGTACACACAGCTAAATTCAAACTCGTTTTCAAAGTTCTGTCAGATATAAAGGTTTCTACCATTAAGATCACTAGACAAAAGAACATAATAGTTGTGTGCTGAAAGTACATGATCAACCAGACAATTCTGAAGCATATTAGGGTCAACATATGTAAATGCATAATAAAGAGAACCCTTTGGGGGTACACAAGCACATACATACAAAAAATGTCTTTTAAAGAAAAGAGAGAGAAAGAGGCAGACAGACCCCCCCCCCCCCCCTACACATAGAACAACAACAAAAATGTTGATGCACAGGTTGGCTTCTTGAGTTCTGTACAGTGTGTTAAGAATACCGACAGTGTACTCTCCGTGTCACACAGAAGTCAGCGTTTGACGTCACTGTATAAATGACGTCACAATAAGAAAGAAAGACAGACAGACAGAGAGAAAGAAAGAGTGCAGACGGGAAGAAGGAATGAATATGTAAGCGAATGCCACTGAAGAAGAACAGACGGACGAAATAAACAAGGAAAGGTCAAAGGGAATGAAGAAAAGAGTGAACAAAGAGGTGACAATGGAACGAATGACAGGAACAAAGGAAAGAAGAAGAAAGAAAGGGAGGAGGAAAGGAAAGATGGAACGGAAAGAAAGAAGAAGAACAGAAAGATGAAGAGCAGGGAGGGTGGGGGGGGGAGGGGGGGAGAGAGAGAACATGAAGCTGTTGGTGATGAGGTGTGGAGGTGTGACACACGGTGACAGGCTGTCCCTGTGGTGGTGTCAGCGAATGACACACAGAAAACTGCTGGACCTGGACCACGCCAGACAGTCATCATCAATATGACACCAACACGCCCTCCCAGCACTATGACCACTGTCCTCTCCATCCCCTGGACATTGCGGTGGTCTGTGACGATGACCTGGTCAGTGAGGGCCAGGGCCAGATCCTCTGCATCAGCGGCACTGGGGGGATGTGGCACCGCCCTGACCAGTACACCGTGACCACTCAGACGACATACAAGGACGTCAGCAGCACGTGCATCAGGAAGGCGACGACAGAGAACCCAGGTGTCCCTATACTGGGGGGCACCTGAAAACAGCATGATCATGATGACATGACGTCACTGTACACCTCCACCCCTGGGCTGGTCTAATGTACACAGACACACTGACAGACAGACAGACAGTCAGACAGACAGACAGACAGACTGACAAACTGACAGACACACAGACAAACATACAGACAGACACACACAAACAAACACACACACACCCATCCACTGTGTACAAGAAATAAATGTGAATCAGAGGAGGAGATCCAGATCTATTTCTCTGTCAGGACTTGTACATTGTACAGAATTAGATCTAAATTAGATCTCTTGTCATCACCAGTATGATCATGCTGCTGCTGCTGCTGCTGATGATGATGATGATGATGATGATGATGATGATGATGATGAGAGACAGAACAGTTCCTACCTGGCTGTCCCACACGCAGATCGTGGGACAGAAGTTGACCAATGGTGTCGGCACACAGGGCACACTGCCAGGGCCACCTCCCACTGTGACCTGCCTGACCATCGTGACTCAGCTCCCGGACTGGTGGCCCCTCTGTGGGGTGGGAGGCAGTGCTGGGGCGCTGTACTGGGGAATGGTGTAGCCATCTATCCAACGTGTCCCCTCCACCTGTCTGGTGACTGCAGGTGGAGACCGCAGAGGTTCCGTGACTGTGCAGATCTCCAGCCAGGACGGAGGGGGACATGTGGGGTCGTTGTCCACTCTGTACACTGACGCTGCCCACACACGGACTGAGGGCAGTCGGTGCTGGACAGCTGTCAGCCACTGGATGAACTGGCCACTGTGACACAGGATACAAAGTCAGGTGTAGGTCCAGTAAACTCTGTGCAGATCTAAAACAGGATCTATAGATCTACAGCACATAGTCTATAGTCACATGTCTTCATTTTCTTATTTAATTCTTCATACACAGGGCTATCCTTAATGTAGCTGTGATATTAGCAGAAGTAGTAGCAGCAGCAGCAGTAGCAGTAGCAGCAACAGCAGCAGCTGTGGTAGCAGCAGTGGTGGCAGTACCAGCAGTAGTCTCTGCCTCGTGTTTCCCTCTTTCTCTTTCAATTCTCCCATTTAGATCTGAAATAGGAGCAGCGCATTTATAGCACACCTTCAGAATATTTCGCCTTCTCCTTGTGTATTGGAATAGCAGTGGTGGTGGTGCTGGTGGTGGTGGTTGATTAGTAGTACAGTACACTTCGCTTATAAGAAAGTCATGGGGACACAATTTTTTGGTTTCTTATATACAAAGACTCGGATATAAGAAAAATTTTTAAGTGCATTTTAAACCGTGGAAATGGCAAGAACGAGAGAAAGGAAAGGAGAGAACACACCTGTCAAGAAAAAATGCGTAACAGACAGGGAAAATTCTTTATTTGAATATACTGTTCCTCTTCCATCATACATTATTCTTGTTGTAAGAAGACTAAATAAGTGTATGCTGCTAGACGTAACAATAGAATAGGATGATGTGATGCCGTGAGTGTCTTCTCTTTTTCCTGGCAGAACACCTCACAGATCTCGGAGAAAATTCAAAATGCTGAGAGTTTATTTGAGAAATTCTTTAGTTTCAGTATCCATATACACACATGTATATACGGTGTACATGCGTAGTATTTTATTTATGAGTCCCAGGCATACTTCCCTCTTCTTTGAGAGTTTTGATAACTGACTTGCTAGTTTCGTCATATTACTGCAACACCTGGAGAACCTTTGAGTTATTTGAGAATGCTAGGCAACACAAACAACGCATTCAAAATGTTGGCACAAATTTTGAAATATGGATTTTTTCCTCACTACCGTCTGTTCCAGGAATAGGAAAAAGTGGTGGATGGGGCAACCACTTTCTAGACATAGGAGAACAGGCAGTGTAGACAACAATGGTTGTGTCACTGCAGCAAAGATCTCTACATCTGACCCCCAAGAACTGTCCTGAAGAGCGTTTTCTGAGATGTACTGTCCAAGATCTTGCCCAACGTAGGCAGTAAAAAACTGTTGATTCTGGCACATAAAAAATCAATTATCAAAGCTCTTAACTGCTTATGGCAGTGCTGAGTGCCACACATTTCAAAACTGAGCGCTGTATACAGACATTTTCCATCTCCCATGATATTATTTGACTTTCGATGGGTTTTCCCAGTTTCTTTTTTGGTTTTCCGTTCCGGCAGATCTAGAGGGGCTGGAAGACCTAGTCTTTGACACTGCCGCACATGCCAAGCTGCATTCGTCGGTTTGAAGGTTTGCGAAGGTTCTGGTTCTGTCCCTACAAATCGAATATCCTTGTCCTGTTCCTCTCTCCTCCTTTCTCTCTCTCCATCTCCTCCATTTTCTTTCCTTCCATCTCTGCTATCTTTCCTGTTTTCTCTGGTTTCATTCCCTGTTCCTTCAATCTTTTCCCTGCAACCATCCCTTCTGTTTTCCCTCCTTTCTTTTTTTTTTTTTTTTTTTTTTGCTGTGCCAACCTCTGCACCACCTCAGAGACAGTGCACCCACGCGCTCATTCCGACACCCTGTCCACAGCCACAGCCCCTGTCGGCCCCGCCGCAACCCCGGCACCGGCAATCCACAGGGAGCAGTCAATGTCAAGCCGTCAAGAGGCAACCCCCGGAGGAGACACTGCACTGCTGCCGAGTCACTTCGGTGGTGTTCAGTGGCGCCTGTTCTGATCTAACATACGCAGGACACCACCTACTAAGCCCCCTACTGACGACAATAATTGCTTAGTCGCGGAGCCGGCGTGAGTGAGCTCTCCCTCCAGAGGGCGCCACCACGTCCGTCCACGACAGCCCCCATGGAATCGCCGATACCGGTGACCCCGACGGAACCAAACCAAGGCCACAGACGTGGAGAGGGCATCGAAACTGAGGTCACCATGAGAGCAGGGCATGAAGGGTCACAGAGCTTGAGACATTTTTTTTTTTTTTTTTTAATGCTGATCGATGAGAATGAGGGTGATTATGATGATGCTACGGATTTCCATTTCAGTCTGAGACTACATGACATGTGTGAGTCAGGAAATTTGAGCAAATTTGAGCAACACTCTCAAAACGCATCCATTAAGTGGATGAAACTCGACTATGTGGTCCCAGTCTTCCCAACTGAGTCCGCAGCAAACTCAACTCTGGGTAGGAGCCGGTCGGGGCAGAAAAACCCACATGACTCTGATGGGATTCGAACCCACGACCTCCCAGCCATGAGTCGCGACGCTAACCACTTCGCCATGGCAGCTGGTGTTTCCCCTCCTTTCACCTTTCCTTCCTTCCCTCCATTCTCTGTGTCCATCCCAGCTTCCTCCCTTACTTCTCCCAGAACTTCTCTCTCTCTCTCTCTTTCTCACACACACACACATACACACACACACACACACACACACACACACACACACACACACGCACACACACACATACACATGTGCACGCACACACTTACACTCGCACGCACACACGTACACAGGTACACCATCCACTTTGGACCTCCGCTCTTTCCTTAAAAATGCGACCACAAAAGGCATATAAAACACAAAATTCTGTCTTTCCTTTTCTCTCCGTTTCAGATTATTTATTCCATTAACTGGCGACTGAAACTACTTTGGGAACTACATAATTATTATATATCTCAGCTTGGAAGATGTCAGGGATATGTCCAATCTGAATCTGTCACTGCTGGTCTCACTGTCTATGTCAATGACTTTTCTCCAGCTACTGTTTCATTCCATGTGTGAGTGTGAGTGTGTGTGTGTGTGTGTGTGTGTGTGTGTGTGCAACAAGAGAGGGAAGGTGTGAGCACTATTCCCAACCATTGAAGTATTCCGATTTTTTAAAACATTATACTGAAGTGAGACTGATGATCTTCCATGAAATAAAAACGACTGAAAAAGAGCTATGGGGTAAAGCATGACATACAGACAATTAAAAAAAAAAAAAAAAGAGCTATGGGGTAAGTTTCCGACTACTCTTCAAACACACATATTCCATTTTACTGAATTTGGCTTGAAAAGCATATAGCCTTAACCAATGAACAAAAAGGATTTTGACTGACAGAAATATTATATGTATGGGATCACGAATGTATGAAGCCAACGCTTTTCTGGTCTTTGCATTTTTCTGGTCTTTGTATTTTCTTCTCAATAATTTGTTAAAAAGATTGTTGTTTACCAAATTCCAAATATCATAGTGAAGAATTTCAGAAAATATTCAACATTTGTACATTTTACCATCATTCTGATATGAAGTTTCTTTTTTTTTTTTCTGTGCGTGCGTGCGTGCGTGCGTGCGTGCGTGCGTGTGTGTGTGTGTGTGTGTGTGACCTACAGTTTAATTGTCATGAACTATAGACACAACATGTTAATAACACATCATATAAAAGAGACCATATATTTTGCTCAAACCACGGTTTATACTGACCCCGTATACGGACCATTACACTCGTTTCATGTTCATGGAATCATAGACATCTCTCGCAGTAAGGCTTTGTAGAGCATTACAGCAGACCATGTCACTTGAGCATTGTTTGCACAAGTCTGGGTCTGGTATATCTTAATGGAGTAGAAGTCTAGACCACAGAAAAAAAATATCTACTGACCATTTTTCTGATTCATTGGTAATGTCCGTGTATCTCTTCTTTTCTGTTTGTGGATTGAGACCACTGTAGCGATGTCTACTGATTTGATGCCATCGTTCAAACTGTTGTACCTTGACTTTTTAGTTGGCAGTTTCCAGTGAACTGTTTCATTGAATGTATTATCAAACCGCTGCCTTTTTATTGTTTCCTGATATCTGTCTACTTAGAATCTAACTCCTTTTTCACAACATGTTTTGTTCCCTCTAGACATGAATCATTTTCGTTTTATGTGGAACGTTTCAGTTACATTCTAGCAATGAAATGTCGGATGTTTTCCACATTTTAACCCTCTTGCATTTGTTTCGCCTGTATCCGGCCACGCTGGTTATCTCCCCTGGTGTTTGTTACGGCTGCAAAAGGCTGCACGTGCCACGTTACTTTCCCTCACACACTGCAAGCTTGTTTTAAGTCAAAGCTGGCTAAAAATAAATGGGCATCCCTGAGAGGGTCCAATGAAATCTTTAGCAGTAGTATGGGGTGTGGGGAATGATTCATTCACAAAGACAAGGGTCGTGAACTGACCGCATTCCATTGCTGCAGACAGCATCGTCTTGTTTCTGAAAATGACGTCTGCTAGTGTTTCTAACGACGGTGATTTTTTGGATTATACGAAAGAGGAGTAGGATGATATATTACAAGAAGCAGAGAGATATGAAAGAGAGGAGTTAAATGAAAGTGATGTGGATGTGGGAGAGGAAGAAGAGGGAGAAGAAGGCGAAGAAAGTGACAAAGATGATGATGTGCCTTTGTCTGCGTTTGTGACCACATGGCGAACCAGCGACTGCCGCACTTGTGGTTCAGCCTTTTGAGGAGGAGACTGGGCCAAATCATGATTTGCCAGACACAGCTAAACCTCTGGAATATTTTTTTTTCTGTTCCTGCCACAGCTGCTGACCAGACGAACCTGCACGCCAGGCAGCAGATGGCAAAGCGGGGACAGCTTGACCCACTTTGACAGGATACGACACCTGCCAAGATGCGGGCCTACGTAGCTGTACTGATCATGATGGGGATCAAACGTCTGCCAAGACTCTGGTGCTACTTGTCGACTGATCTTAGATTTAGCGAGCTGTGGATCAGTGGGGTGATGTCAAAAACAACGTTTCTCAAGTTGAACCCTGAGAGACACACAGAACGCAACTGGCCATGACAGTCCTGACTACGACCCACTGTTCAAGATCCGGACCTTCCTCGACTTGATTCTGCCCTTGTCCAAGAAAAATTTCCAGCCAGGCCGTGACCTATCTGTCGATGAAGCCATGACAGGATTCAAAGGGCGAGTATTTTTTCAAACAGTACATGCCGGCCAAACCAACCAAGTGGGGCGTAAGGTGTGGGAGATGTGCAATGCTGACACTGGCTACTGCATCAACTTCGACATCTACACAGGCAAACATAGCCGCACCTATACAAATGTACCCCTCGGGCATGAAGTAGTGGACAAAATGACATCAGAGTACTACGGGCAAAAATCGACACCTGTACTTCAACTGTTTTTTTTTTTTCACCTCTGTGCCACTCATGTGACACCTGTCACAACACGGGACATACGCCTGTGCCACAGTGATGTCCAACCGCAAAGGGCTTCCAGAGGAGGTGACCAAGGCTCGTCTAAAACAACAAGGAGAGCTGATTCAAATGCAGAAGGGGCCCCTGATGGCGACAGCATATAAGGATAAACGCCCTATCTACTTCCTCAGCACCAACCAGCCACCAGGTAAGACAACACCTGCACCTGACAGCGACGACAAGCCGCAACCCCATGTCATCAAGGCCTACAACCACAACATGGGAGGGGTGGACAAGTCTGACCAGCACAGGGCTTACTACTCAGCTGGCCTTCAGAACAAGAAGTGGTGGCATTACCTCTTCCATTCCCTTGTCAACCTGATCATCATGCAGGCCTACATCACCTGGCAAAGGTCACCCCATAATCCGACACCCAAGAAGACCTATGACCACCTGTGGTTCAGGGCTGACGTGGCAGAACAGTTCCGTGCTGGCTTTACCAGCAGGAAGAAGAGTGCTGGAAGACGGTCAAACATGGCAGAGGCCCAGATAGCAAAGGAAACAATCAACCACCATGAACATGTGAAAACTGAAGGAAGAAAGCGCACCTGTCGTCAGTGAGTTAATGTGGGTCGCAAGACAGCCAAAGGCCGACAGCCGGAGACCTCCTTCAAATGTTCCTTCTGTGACGTCCCTCTCTGCCATCACAATGACTGCTTCCGTGACTATCATGCGGCAAATACGGTAGAAACCATGGATCAAGAATAATGTTTACCATATTGGTGACATGTGACAGTGGTGACACTCACCTTCCTGCTGTGTGTGACCAGAAACACATTAGAGTGTAAATAATGGATTTTACTTCTTTCTGTGACTGTGTATAGTCCGGTGTTAAAAATCATTAAGTAGTGACAAACACATGTTTTAGGATGAAAAACAAAAACTATAAAGTTACCTGGCCGCATGTTTGAGTGTGTGACAATCATGTGACACTTTGTGACACCCCAGACTGGATTTACTGAACCAGGACTGCTGTTTACAAGGTGAGGTAGGCCACCCTTTGATGATTTATACTAACAAATACATGCCGACAATGTTATTGTCTGTCTGGTGTATCATAGTAACATTGTCAACGTTTGATGTCCCATTGTTTTGTGACAAACAGGGTGACAATGATACCAACATGCATCCCAAAACATGTGACTTCTCTGCATTATGAAATATGATGCATTAGGATTTTGCATATTAAATTTGACAGCATTGCAGTGGAAACTTTGTCCACTACAGCCTTTCAAAGGCAGTAGGTGAGTTTTAGGTTAAATTTCTCAATACAATACAAACACTAGGAGCAGTTCTGGGCTGGACTGACTCCCGTTCTCAAAAGTTTGGATGCGTGTAATAATTAGTCCCTACACACACCCACACCATACGCACATGGATAGCCAGGCAACACACGAGGAACCATCAAAATATACATTCATGTGAACTGGTACAAATCAACATATGTCACTACATAGCATATAGATCAAGCTATCAATACATAGGAACTTCAATTATCAGATATCAGCGTTTATATTACATATCTTGATATCACTCACAGATCTCGCCGGCGCCGTCCACAGTGTCTCACATATACAGTCAACACACTCGGTTCCACAGTACTCAAGCCACAGTCTACAACACTAAAAGAACGTAAAGAAGGATAACCAAGGTCCCCACACAATAAGCACGGCTGTTCATAAACACAAGCGACGAAGAAGAAGAAACATGTTCTCCACACAGCAAGCACAATAAATTACGTTGAACTATCAGAAGAAGAACCGCAGATTCACATTCACAAAGCACATTAATCCATAGCAGAAGAACCGCAGATCCACAATGCAAAGCAATCCATAGAAGAAGAACTGCAGTTCACAAGGCACAGTAAACCATTGAATCCCCGGCGAACACGATTTCAGCAAAGTTCCATAGAACACAATAAACTTCGATTCGACGTGTAGTTGATCTAAAACAAAAATTAACTAACTTCTCCGTGTATTGATATTACAATGTTTACATCAATAAACCCAGCCCACCGACACACATGAGGTGGTACAATTAGCGCACATAAATTTTCTTGTAGGAGTTTTACGTCTTTGTCGGCGGCGACACAGCCTTCACAACAATTTTTTATAACAAATACATTTCCTGGTACATATTTCACTGGTACCGTCATCAAAAGTATCGCACATACACATTGACCATCGACGCACTACTGACTTGACAGTCAGCCTCTCCACATAGTAACACTACGGAGAAAACGACGATTTAAACAAAATAAAATAGGCTGGACACCCAAGCCTCGGCCGTTAGTTCTTGCTCTCTCTCTCTCGTCAATATTATTATTTTCGTCATGTAGATACCTATGTCATTTTAAGTTGACGTCTAATTTACGTTGACGTCACAATACTCCCCCTCCTCAAACAAAAAAAAAATGACCGAATTGTTTTTTTTTTTTTTTGAAGAAGTAAAAACAAACAGCAGAATACACAAACCCAGAAATCACACATCGACTCGACGGAAAACGAAGCCGCTCACGGAAGCAGTTCATGGAATCCTTCCATGAACTCCCACACAACAGAAAGAACACAAGTTGTCGTCCCAACGAACTCTGAATCCCTTGACATGCTAGCTTGTTGCTGACCTCACGGACAGCCTCTCCATACCCACACAGGGTAGAGACTACACATATCTACTGACCACTCGGTCAGCCTCTCCATACCCCAACAGGGTAGAGATAACACATATCTACTGACCACTTGGTCAGCCTCTCCATACCCCCACGGGGTAGAGACAATGTCTAAACATTCCCGCTCAATAGTATTGTACGCCTTCTCACGATTCAGCAACTTTCGACTAGCGAACACGACTAGGTGAAGAACATCATCATTCTACTGGAACAATACAGCATCCAAACCAGCAGAACTAGTATCAGTCCTGAGAAAACAAAAGGATTACCCAATCTAGGTAACAACACACAGGTGCAGAGGACAAGATTCCTTGAATCTTTCTCAGAGCTTCAACACACTCAGGAGTCCAAGAAATAGACATGAAATCAATGCAGAAACGACAAGTACAATAATTTTCTTCCTGACGAACACAACTGGGATCCATTACGGACTATTCGATGGCTCAGTGATACCAAGATCCAACATGATACCAGTCTCTCTCAACAGTCTTTTTTTTCGCACAACAGTTCCTTTCTTTAACAGGGACATCTGTTGTAAGAGGGATCTGTAATAGTAAATCACCTGAGAAAGAACCTGGTTTGGGAGTCAAAATGTCCTGAAAATCATCAAATACTACACGCAACTCCCTGGACTTTTTTTCAGACAAAGTACAATCAAACTGTACAGAACGAACATCTTCATCTGGCATAGAAGACGCCATCGGAGTTAAAGTAAGAAGGGTAAAGCGTCATCACAGTCAGGGACGACACCAACTGTACGAAACCACTTTACGAACAGTACAAACAGACTCCGGAGAGGGATCCACAGAAAGACCAACTCCTGGTAGAACACTCAAGAGAAAGCTGTTCCTGCTCACAAGCCAAAGGTGCTATCTCTGACCCAGGCACTGAAGTACCTTGTGAAAGAAAGACTGTAGGTACAACATCAGAAGTAGACACAGCAGACACATCAGAAGACGCTAACTGAAAGCAAGACTTCAATGACTCATCCTTCTGTTTCTGAACAAGATCAGAACGGGAAATGTTCAGATCATCAGGGATCTGACACAAAGGCTTTTTGTCCCCAACATGCTTATCTCTAGCCCTCGTAACGGCGGCTAAAGAGAAAGGTTCACCAGATACATCACTAAACTCACCGCTCACAGAAACTCCAGGAACATTACCCACGATGAGATCTGCGACAGGGCTATCCAAGACACAACAAGTCAAATCGCCCACAAAATAAGGACAACTGACTGAAACTTGTAGCCAGTGGAAAAACTCATCCACACGACCACCAAAAGAAACACACTTCACTGTGGTTCCTAACATCTGACTGTCAGAAACTAACCGCTGCGCGAACGCCACAAATGGTAGCACCAGTATCACGCAGAACAGAACTCAAAGTGCCATTCACAGAACCAGACTCCAAATGCAATTTGCCTGTGAAACTCACCAGCAGGTAGACAAGCAAAAGAAGAATCAAGAACAGAGCAACAAGCACTGGACTGTATGCTGACAGCTGAGTTCTTGGCAACAGTGGAGTTACTAACCACAAAAGACATTCATCTGGGTGGCTAAGGGTGCAAATTTCTACAAGGGTTTCTACCTGACTTCCATGGACACCTAGCAGCTACATGTCCTGTCATTTTACACAAAAAACACACAACACTTGCAAACTGATCAGAGCACTTCCTGAGGGACTCTTACTGCCAGAGGTATGACGGGCGCCACGACCACGATAACGGCTACCGCCAAAGTTATTTCCACGACCAGCTGAGTAACCAAAGCTCTGATGACCACAATAACAGCTACCATCAAAGTTACTTTCATGATCAGCTGAGGAACCAGAGTAGTGGCCACTGTTTTGAAAAGTAGTAGAGTATCTGTTTCCTCTGTCAGACTGACCACAGTATGGAGTTCTATCAGACTGACCAGGATATGGATTTCTATCAAATTGACCAGGAGTTTTGTACCCAACAGAAGCAAAAATGTTTACATCAGCTTTCCTAGAAAGCACCTTAGTGGGATGAGCATGTCTGTATGACTCTGCAGACTTGATCATTTCATCAAAAGTTTTCACATCCTTTTCGCACAGAAAAGTAGCCAAGTCCTTAGAGATACACTCCAAAAACTGCTCACGCAAGATAAGATCCACCAGACCTTCAAAAGACTTATCACTTTTTGACAAAGAGACCCAACGGTCAAACAAACGCCTAAGTTCAACTGCAAAGGTCTCGAAAGGTTCATCTGAGCTAGGTTTAGCTTCACGAAAACGCTTACGAAAAACCATCTGGGTACATTGAAATTTTTTCAGCAAGCTCTCTTTCAAAAGCTCGTATGACACAACATTATTTTCAGCGAGACTGTGATAGAGAGTTAAAAGCGGAACCCTCAAGTAAAGCAGAAAGGTATGTGACCCACAAATCCTCTGACCAACCTAAGGAACGAGCATGGGTTTCAAAACGAAACAAGTAACTGTCTATATCATCAGTTCTTTCTTTAAAAGGGGGCAACTTAGGAAACGTAGGGCGAGGGGCGTTAAACCTGGGAAAACCAGAACCCTGACTCTCACTGTCCTGTCCTGAGACCGCACTCTGCTGAGAAGTAACTTGAAACTGTATTCTTTTAGTTTTCCTCTATCTCTTGCATTCTTTTTTTCCTCTTCCTCATGCATTCTTTTTGTTTCCTCTTCCTCATGCATTCTTTTTGTTTCTCTTCCTCTTGCATTCTTTTTGTTCTCCTCTTGCATTTTTTTTTCCTCTGCATTTTTTTCCTCTCATTCTTTTTGTTTCTCTTGCATTCTTTTTGTTTCCTCTTCCTTTTTTTGCATTTGCTTTTTTTGTTTCCTCTTGCATTTGTACCTCCTTCAACTGAAATTCTTAATCCTAATTCTTTCTTCTCTTTCTATGTCTTGGGCAATACATTTGTCAACATAGTCCAGCAGAGCCTGTCCCTCCAGACCACATACCTTACCTCGTTGTAAATATTTAGCGAAAACTTTGTCCTCGTCCATAGAGGACACAACAGGACTTTCTTCCTTAGCCTTCTGTGCCATTATGAAAATATGAAACAATGTCCTGTCCTGTCAAGCCCGATACACACACTATTTGATCAAATACAAACAATTGCTATCACAAGCAAGAAAGGTTTGAAACCCTTGTCCACTTAAATATATGAATTCCAACGAGGATTTTTTTTTTTTTTTTCAAACAAACATTAACGACAATCACTCTTAAAAAGACTAAGTATTATCAAACCCAACCAAAAAAAAAATAGATATAAAAAATGAAACAGGATTTCAGGGATATGGGAAGAAAAAAAACACAATCGGTAATCAATGCCAAATTTTCAGCAACAAGTATAAATCAAGCAATGACATTAGAGTAATAACGAATATAATCAATGTATTGTTGTTGTTATTATTTTTTTTTTTTTTTTTTTTACACAAGCATTCAAATGAAACAACTAATAATTCTTTAAACTGGTTCAGGGCAGCCATTCACACACTCACGCATTCAAGAGAAAAGAACCCTAAGAATGCTGAAGAAGCAACACAATCCCCAAGTAAAGATAGAAACAGAAATAATCAGAGAGATATAACGGAAGATAATAAAATAAAGCCCACAAAGGAAGGAAGAACTAGGAACTAGGCCCTCGTATCTCCAGAAACTATACAGAAGGAGATACCCCGTTACGCTGGAGACGGGAAAGAAAATAGACACAATCATACAACAAAACAATACAACGCAACTCAATTGTCCAAGGAAAGTGTGAACGTGACCTATCCTTTTTAACTGGGGCAATTATAAGGGCACAAACAAATGCTGCCACTAAGGTAATACTGAATTTAGTAGCAAATGAAATTCAACTTCGGGGTCACCAGATGTTACGGATGGTGTGCGGTGCGTGTTTTGCTGTCTGACTCCCGTTCTCAAAAGTTTGGATGCGTGTAATAATTAGTCCCTACACACACCCACACCATACGCACATGGATAGCCAGGCAACACACGAGTTAAATTTTTTTTTTTTATAATTATGCTGCCTGAACCATCAAAATATACATTCATGTGAACTGGTACAAATCAACATATGTCACTACATAGCATATAGATCAAGCTATCAATACATAGGAACTTCAATTATCAGATATCAGCGTTCATATTACATATCTTGATATCACTCACAGATCTCGCCGGCGCCGTCCACAGTGTCTCACATATACAGTCAACACACACACTCGGTTCCACAGTACTCAAGCCACAGTCTACAACACTAAAAGAACGTAAAGAGGATAACCAAGGTCCCCACACAATAAGCACGGCTGTTCATAAACACAACGACGAAGAAAGAAGAAACATGTTCTCCACACAGCAAGCACAATAAATTACGTTGAACTATCAGAAGAAGAACCGCAGATTCACATTCACAAAGCACATTAATCCATAGCAGAAGAACCGCAGATCCACAATGCAAAGCAATCCATAGAAGAAGAACTGCAGATTCACAAGGCACAGTAAACCATTGAATCCCCGCGAACACGATTTCAGCAAAGTTCCATAGAACACAATAAACTTCGATTCGACGTGTAGTTGATCTAAAACAAAAATTAACTAACTTCTCCGTGTATTGATATTACAATGTTCACATCAATAAACCCAGCCCACCGACACACATGAGGTGTGACCATCGACGCACTACTGACTTGACAGTCAGCCTCTCCACATAGTAACACTACGGAGAAAACGACGATTTAAACAAAATAAAATAGGCTGGACACCCAAGCCTCGGCCGTTAGTTCTTGCTCTCTCCTCTCGTCAATATTATTATTCGCCTGGTGAATGACTAAGCAGTTTATGGGGGCAGCCATGATTACCATGGGAACGGAGATCTCACAAGAATGTGACTCTGTTTTTTCTGCTCATTTCTGCTTCCTTTTGCAACAAACCGCATGTCGATCAGTGCTACGGTTGCAGAGTTATTGGATTTTCAAGTTTGCCCAGCAAAGTAGCGTTTGTCAGCATGGCTGCAGAAAGTTTTTGGTGTTCCATCATGGCAAACAGTGACAAAGAGGAGTCGGATTTTGAAGTCCTGATTTACGCAAGACGAATTGCTGAAAGTGCAGCCTGCCGATGAAAGTAACCTAGATATCGATTGGGATGATGTGGTGCATGTGGTGCATTTCATCATGATTCATCGGAATCCAGTTCGGCATGACGACGAAGAGCACCGGTGCTACAAGAGCATGAAGTTTCTGGTACGTGGTCCAATTCATTGAGTGATTTTGAAAAATGATCAATTTTGTGAAGATGTATGGTCAAAACATGATTTGCCGGTCGATGCTTTGCCTCTCAATTATTTTCATCTCCTTTTACCAGAATAATTTTTTCAGACCTTGGCTGAAGAAACAAATCGCTATGCTCAGCAAGTTCAGGAAGAGAAGGAAAAAACTAGATTCGAAACAGCGTGCAGCAACAGCAGAAGAAATGAAGCTGTATATTGCTATGGAATAATGAAGGGACTACACAAGCTGCCAAGACAGAGACTGTACTGGTCTAGTGATGACAGACTTCATGTTCCTGCTGTCTCAACACTGATAAGAAGAACAGGTTCACCGAGACTGGACACTATTTGCATTTGAATGATAGGACAAAATGTATTCCACACAGTCAACCTGGGTATGACCCCCTTCTCAAGGTATGACCACTCACTGAAATCTTACAACAAAAATTCCCAGATCATTACAAGCCGAATAGGGAAATAAGCATTGATGAAGCAATGGTCAAGTTCAACGGCAGGCTCCACTTCAAGCAGTACATCAGACAGAAGCCTACTCCTTGGCGGTTGAAAGTCTGGTGCTGCTGTGACCCAAGAAACGGCTGCCTCCTGAACTTTGATGTCGATACGGGCAAGACGAACCACACTGCCAGAGGCAAGTCCTGTTTTTGTTTTTTTTTTTTTTTTCAAAAGATTGCATATATTTTTCTTTTTCTCTTTTTTTTTTTTTTTCTTTTTTGGAGTGTGTATGTGTGTGTATACGCCTCATACAAGCTTGTGCATAAAACATATGCATAGATGTATTACAGTGTGTGTGTGTGTGTGTGTGTGTGTGTGTGAAGAGAAAGAGGTTGTGTGATGAACAGGAATGTCTGATCATCTGCAGGGGGTCTGGGCCATCATGTTGTCACCACTGCTGGGAGAAATTATCTGGGGAAGAATCACTCCTTCTTCTTCGATAATTTCTTCAGCAGTCCAGACCTCACCCAGGACCTTCTTCAGCAGAAGACCTACTCCTGTGGGACATGCCAACAGGAAGGCTGGCCCAAGGATCTGGTCTTCAATCAGAAGACCAAAAAGAACCAGAGGATGAAGACGGGCGAGACACGGATGCGGCAGGACGGTGTGATGGTGGCGACTGCCTGGCAGGACAAACGGATGGGTCAGTGTCCTGTCTTCAGGCATTCCACCACACATGGGGACAGCACTGTGACAGTCAGGCACAGGTGTGTTTCATTTCTTTTCCTTTTATTCAGTTATCTTGATTTGTACTTGTTACATTTGCACCTGACAAAGACTTGGCAGGTAAGTTTGCTGTACATTTGTTGAGCAGTAAATTACTCAAAGATATTTTGTAAGTAATGAAACTGTTATTTTGACATATTTCAAATTATTACTGTTATTTTGATACTGTTACAATTATTCTTGGCTCTGTGTGTGTGTGTGTGTGTGTGTATGTGTGTGCGTGCATGTGTGTGTGTGTGTGTGTGTGTGTGTGTGTGTGTGTGTGTGTGTGTGTGTGCGTGCGTGCAGTGTTGCAGGACCCAGGTTGAAAAGGAGATTCCACTGCCCATCCTGGCATACAACCGCAACATGGGAGGCGAGGATTCCTTTGACCAGCAAAGGGGCTACTACAGTGTGGGGCAGCAGCGTCGAAAGTGGTGGAGGTACCTCTTCTGGTTTTTTGTGGAGGCAACCATCATCAATCCCTTCATCATTTTCAAACACACCACACTGCCTCGCCTTCGCTGCCGGAAGCTGCACGACCCGCTGTACTTCTGTCTTGGACTGTACGACGGTCTCATCAAAGGTAACATTGTCACCAAGCGGCAAGCGCAACATCCAACGTCCTTTGCTGGGTGCGCCATTTCCGACCCTGCGGAGCACTCCATGACCAGGATGGTCGGCCAGAAGAAGAACTGCGTCCTGTGCCAGCAGCACAGTCGACGTGCCCAGAGTGGACGGGGTGTCCAAACTGTGTTTGGATGTGTGCTGTGCAAAGTGCACCTCTGCAAAGGCCAGTGCTTTGCTGAATTTCATGAAAGCTTCTGAAGTGAAGGCCTGTGCGGTGAAGACCTGAAAGTTTGTGATCCTGATACTGTGACAGATATGTATAAATTTTCTTTCTTTCTTGTTTGTGTGTTATTACTCTGTTTCGTTTTGTAAAGAGGCATGTAAATAATCATTTAATTTTGCTGCCTGCAAACCTGTTCTGAGCGACATAGGTAGATGGTGTGTGTGAACACAGGACACTTGCATTGATATTTTGTGTTTTGTTTGTGAAAATTGTGCAATATGTGAAAAGACGAGTGAAGGTAAGTGTCAACGCAAAACAAAGTGGGTAAGTGAAATTTCATCTTAATTTTTTTTTTTTTTTAAATATACAGGGGCACAGTAAACATCATCACATCTGTTTACAAAGCAAGAAACACATTTCACAGAACATTAAAACACTCTCATCTCTACATATCTTTTCTTGCTTCAGGTGTGGTAAAATTATGCAGTTATGTCCCTTACCATATGATTTCAGTCTAAGTAAGGCCAGTAAGGTGCATAGAGAAGAGGGTTATATTAATTTAATATTCAAATCCCAATTCATTGCTGTACAAATGCAGTTTAATTCATTTTGTAAAGCAAGATTTGTAGATGAAGAGAACTATTATTTCACGTGCATCTTACAGACATGGAAATTTGATGCTGTCGTTTGTGATCAAATTAGAATTGTCGTCTGCACGTAAGTTGGAAGGTCATTAATGAATGCATTGAACAGTATTGGATAGGCCTGTTTCCCTTAAAAAAAAAAGCTCTAAAGAAGGGTGTCTTATAACAGAATTGTCTATCTGCTTCTTTGCACAAATTTCAGTAATATTACATAACACATATGTGTACGTGTGCACACATGTGTTGTGCGTGTGTGTGTGCGTGTATGTGTGTGTGTGTGTGTGTGTGTGTAGCAGTATGGCAAGAGAAGGGGAGCGAGTTGCCCATTGTGTTTGTATGAAGCCTTGAACCCTCCACTGTAACCAGTTGTGATGTGTGTCATTCTGATTCTGTGTAGGGAAGATGGGGAAAGAAGGGCACGTGGTATTGAGGAAGGAGGATGGGTTGGGTGAAGATGCGGGGTGGGGGGGGGAGGCAGAAAGTGAAGAAGGATGCGGGGGGAAAGGTGTGCATCCATGTAAATGATGAGAGGAATGAGTTTTCTCTACCGTATTAATTTCGCAGATTTAATGCACTTTTGTGACAAATAATTATCAGCGAATTCTGTGTCAGCAGACAGGAATGTATGTTGCATTCAGCAACTGAAGAAATATTTTTGAGACTCAAAGGTCGATTTTTTTCTTTTTTCTTCTTTTTTTTTCAGGAATCGGGTGCTGGGGGGCAAAAACTGTACTAAAAGCTGAACCCCTACATCCATGCTGGCATGATAAATGGCAACATCAGAGAAATTTGCCCAGTCTGCTTGGGGAGAATGGCCCAAGTTGTGCTCACAGAAACTTCTTGTGACAACAACACATTGATATACAAATTATTGCAAAAACTATGAAACACTAACATGAGTTAACACTATTTTTAACATAACACAATGTAAAACACACCAGTGCACTGTGCATTCACAGACACACAGAAAACAGCTCACATGTCACAACGCATAAGCCAACACAGAGGTAGTCTGGTAAAATACGGGAAACAACTGTCGCAGCCTAAGCCTATGTCATGAGCGAAATCTGTGGTTATATCACTTGATTTTTTGGGGGGGTCCTGCATTCAGTGCGTATCTTACAGGTCTACAAAACATACCAGCTGGATATCAATTAATCAATTAAACTGTTCATTCCTTTATTTACCTTTCTAATTAGTTCCTTCCTTTCTTCATTTCTTACTGGTTTCATTTATGTTTCCCTAATCTTTTCTGTGTTTGTAAGGGCTTAGGGCTCTGTAAGATTAAGTGCCATTAATGATAATTATAATCATCATATTATTCGTTTTACTTATTCCTTCTTTCATTTATTTGTTTTATTATTCATTTTACTTATTTATTCTTTCATTTATTTGTTTATCAATGTGTTCATTTATTCATTTGTTTGATTTTCGTTTGTGCGAGTTGATGAACGTGTTCAAATAAAGAGGGATACGATATCTCCAACAAAGAGAACAGATTCTATATTTGATGGGTGGTTTGTCTATTTGTGTTCATCTGGACCAGCTGCGATGAGGTGGGAACGGGAGGCGGGGGACGGGGCAGAAGGGACGATCCAGGAAAGGAGGGGGGGAGGGGGGCCATTCTGTAACACCTCTGTTTAATCACTCCCACACACACACACACAAATGCACACACTCAAAAAGACAAAAAACTGACCTGTCACTAGGAACCTCATCAAAGAGGATGAAAGCCTCAGGATTAGGACCAGCACCGAGCAGCTGCACCAGACGGGAAACTTCCTTATTAACATCATGGATGTCACAGCTATGACAGAGGATGTTCCCAGCTGGTGGTGGTGCTGCTGCTGTCCCCAGCATTCTTGTCAGCTGCTCCTTCACCAAGATGGTCAGTGCTGTATTGACAGACTCACTAACAATGACCACTTGCCTCCCCTGCCTCGCCCACTGCAGGGCCTTCAGTACCAGCACCACAGTTTTCCCGCAGCTGGTGGACCCTGCAGGTACAGGTATTGCGGCTCTGGCTGCCTGTTGAGCAGAGCCACCTGCTGGGGCGTGAGGACAAGGGAAACGAAGCGCAGGGCAGTTTCGGCCACAGCCTCTCCGAAGGTCCTCAACACCTTTCGTAGATGGCCAGCTGTGGGGATGTCGACCGTGCTGGCCGGTCCACAGAACCTGTTACAGTCCACACACCACACACACACACACACACACGCACGCACACACACACACACAAACACACACACAACACACACACACACACACAAACAACACACACACACACACACACATCTGTGTATGATGAGAGAGAAAGAGCTCATCTG
>JADBJO010001889.1:43010-63010 GCA_016801955.1 Conus betulinus
TATAGCCCAGCCAACCGCACAGGGCCATATCAGGGCTGTCACCACATTAAAATCAACAACCTCTTTCAAGAACTCAAAGACTGCGTCAGGCGAAACATCTCTGAACAAGGTTTTCATGGAATCTGCTGTAAAATGTTTGTGTCTCACATCGTGCAAGTCCCAACACTCTAAAAGAATATGTTTTCATTGTGAGTGGCACATGACATGGAATGCACCACGGAGCTTCTTCACTCTTTAAAAGGTAGGAATGGGTAAAATATGAATGGCCGGTGTGCAGCCGGCACAGAACTGTTTCTTCTTTACGACCACCACCAGACGAAGATGAGATGAACTCCTTTAGGTTTGGACGGATCTGAAAGAGTTTGTTATCCGTCTGTGTATTCCAATCCTCCTGCCAGAGGTCTCTGACATAATCGTTAATTTTGGGTTTCAGATCTGAGCAGGGGATATATATGTTGGACATTTTCTCTCTTGTGGCATTCTTGGCCAAACGATCAACCATTTCATTCCCTCCGATGCCAACATGACCAGGAACCCAAGCCAGAAGAATGTTGTAACCCTCCACTTTCAACCTGGTAAAAAAGTTCAAAGAAGTGTAAAAGTTCGGGATGCTGGAGGTTGCGGCCAGCTATGGCCTCCAAAGCTGACAGCAAATCCGACAGAACCAGAAAGCCCCTCTTCGTAGACTGTGAAATTATTCTCAGTGCCAGAACCAGAGATGTAACTTCAGCAGAGTAAGCAGAAGCATCTAAAGGAATATGTTCTAACAATATCTGAGAAGGAGCACCAGGGCAGTAGGCTGCACAGGCCACTCCATCTTCAGACTTAGAACTGTCAGTGAAAATTTTCTGATAGGATGGGAGTTTTGAACAGAGGTCAGCGTACAACGCCTTGTATGCCAGAGAGCTGGTGGACTCTCTGTGAAAAGCTGCAAGATCAATACCAATCTCTGGTGTGAAAAAGATCCACGGAGGCTGATCTGGAAACTTGGAAAAATCGGACACAACTCCTAGGTCTAGACCTGCATTCCGCGCGTCAGGCTGCATACGAAGACCAAACGGTGGAATACAGTCAGGGTTTTTTTCGAATCTGCTTTGGAACTGAGGGTCAAAGACACAATCATAGGCAGGGTTTTCCGGTTCTGAGAACAGTCTGATATAGTAATTCAAAGAGAGTTTCAGCCTGCGGTTGGACAGTGAGGGTTCACCTACCTCTGCGTACAGGCTGTACACAGGGGTGGTGCGGAATGCTCCAAGACAGAGACGAAGCCCTTATTGGTGGATAGGGTCCAAGAGTTTTAGATAAGAGGGTCTTGCAGAGCTGTACACAGCACAACCATAGTCCAGTTTGGAACGGACCAAGGCTCTGTAGAGGTGCAGCAAAGTTTTCTTATCAACGCCCGGTCAGTGTGTGCTACGACCCGCAGAATATTCAGAGCTTTCTGGCAAGAGTTTTTGAGGTGTTTAATGTGGTTGAGAAAGTTGAGTTTTTGGTCAAAAATAACTCCAAGGAATGTTGGCCTCTCTGACAGCTGGAATGGGAGATTTCCCTATCTTGATTTCAGGATCTGGAAAAAAAACTGACGAAAATTATGGAAGTGAATGCACTGTGTCTTCGTAGGAGAAAAAGTGAAGCCATTTTCATCCGCCCACTGATGAATTTTATCCACACAAAGCTGGAGCCTGTGCTGGACACTCGGGTACAGGCTTCCAGTTGCATAGACAGCAAAATCATCCACAAACAATGAGCAGTCTGAACCCTGCTGAACTGACTTGACAATGTTGTTAATCTTGATGCTGAAGAGGGCAGGAGACAGTTTGCTCCCTTGTGGAACACCCAACTCCTGCTCATGAACATCAGAGTGTGTGGTGCCAACCCGGACCTGAAACTGTCGGTCTGCCAAACAATTCTGAATGAAAAGTGGAAGACGACCCTGAAAACCAAGATCATGGAGATCATGAAGAATTCCAGATTTCCAGGTGGTATCGTAGGCTTTCTCCAAGTCGAAGAATATAGCCACTTCGTGGTGTTTGTTCAGAAAGGCATTCCGAAGCGTAGATTCCAGACAGATCAATTAATGGTCTGCTGTAGTATGATGTTTACAGACACCACACTGTTCTTTCGCCAGAAGGCTGTCGGTTTTTCGAGTTTCCACATGAGTCTAACATTGACCATTTTCTCCATCAATCTATAGACACAGCTGGTCAAAGCTATTGGACGGTAGTTTGATGGGTTGGAGAGATCTTTTCCAGGTTTGGGAATAGGAATGATGAGGGCTTTTCGCCAAGATGGTGGAAAGAATCCAGTAGTCCAAACATGGTTGTATACATGTAGCAGGATGTGCAGACCTTTTTGCGGAAGATGTTTCAAAAGTTTATAATGGATTTCATCTATACCCCCAGAGAGAGGAATTGTTGCAAGAAAGTAGGGCGGATTTCAATTCATTTAAAGTGAAAGGAAGATTTTAGTCTTCCATGTTGTCTGACGAAAAGTTGCAGGGTGATTTTTCTTTAAGGGCTTTGCTTTTGACAAAAGTGGCTGACTTGTTAGAAGAGGAGGAATTCTTTTCAATGGTTGAAGCAAGCAGATTAGCAACTGCTTTTTTCTCTGTTATTAAAGAATCAGAAAACTTGAGATGGTTCACAGTGGGGCAGGTGTTCTTCCCTTTAATTTTCTTGATGATTTTCCACACTTTTTTCTTCGATGTTTTGGATGTGAGACTTGAGCAAAACTGTCTCCAAGATAAACATTTACTGGTCTTATAAATGTGTTTGGATTTGGCCCTCAGTTTCTGATGTGCTCGGACGTTGGGCATCGAGGGTCTGCAAGAGACCCGACGTTGAGATCTTTTACGGGTTTTGTTAATTTTTGCACTCAGAATTGAACAAGGAACTTTTGGCATTAGGGGCTTCTTGGAGGATGTCTGGGTGGTTGACTTTGCGCAATTCAGTATGAAATCTGAAAGACTTCCTGCTGGATCGTCACTTTTGTAGGATCTTGTTCTCTTCCAGATCCATAAGAAATTAGTTGCAAAGAGGTCCCAATCTGCTTTGTGAAATTGAGGTGTTCTGGCAAAGACTCACTCTCTGCATTTGTACACCGAAGCAACACAGGAAAGTGGTCACTACCATGCAGGTCCTCATCAACCTCCCAAACAAAATCCCAAAACAAAGATGGGTCACAAACAGACAGATCCAGACAAGATGTGGTGCCATTAGCGGAGTGAAAGTAAGCTTGCGATTTCCTATTCAAGGCACATAGATCAAGCTCCGAAAACACTTCCTCTAAAAGCAGACCCCGTGGTGAAGATCTCTCACTTCCCCATAGAGGAGAGTGGCCATTCAGATCACCCAACAGCAGGAAGGGTCGAGGAAGCTGCTCCAAGAGCGAAATGAGGTCCCATTTGGTGACGCAGATGTTTGGAGATAAGTACAAACTACAGACAGTAACTGTTTTGTGGAGAGTAACCCGAGCTGCCACTGCCTGAAGCAGAGTCTGCAGAGCACTGGGCTGTACAGAACAGAATTGTGAATGAACAAGGCAACCCCACCAGAAACACCATGTTCATGTAGATTTAGAAAACTGTAGCCAGAAAGTGAAAAAAAATTTTTGTCCGACTTGAGAAGAGTTTCTTGGAGGGCAACTAGCATCGGCCTAGCTTCGCGGCACAACAGCTGCAATTCTTCATAATTGGAAGACAGTCCCCTGATATTCCATTGTATGATTGAATCCACTGTGGATGAGTCCATCATAAAAGAAATATGGTGAAGGAAAATAAATCTCGTAACTCTTCACAGCAAGTTCCTTTCATTCCATGTCGACATCATCTAGATCCGAGAGAACTGCAAATCTGTTGGTATTTCTCTCTGCTTTTTTCTCTCGATCTGATAAAATTTTGTTCGGCGTTTTCTTTTTAGGCGACGACTTGGTCTTTCCTCCAGAACCGCCAGCTCCCTTGTTGACAGCTGTAGGGTGCCTTTTGGAGGATTTTGAGGGGGTGGTCTTGTCTTGCACTTCAACGACTTCGACTCTCTGCTGCCCTGAAGGGCCTGTAGGTCTTTTGCCCCATGATGGTCTGGGGGCGAGAGCAGGCTTTGAAGACTGAATCATATCTGAAGCGATGGCTGCTGGGGTTCATCGCATGCAGTGGTTCCGCCTGAGGCTACAGACTTGGTTTCTCTCTCTCTCGGCAAACGGATTTCGACCGTCTGCACTCCGATGCTGACTATTGTTGGCTTCCTTACTGCAGCTGCAAACGAGAGCCCAGCAGTTGGTTGACTTTCATAGCAATCTTTTTCGCCTCAAAAAACATGATTCACTGTTCAGTCTTTATTCTCTGAATTTCCTTTTCCTTTAACCAGTGTGGGCAGGTCTTTGACGACGATGGGTGCTTGCCTCCACAGTTGGCACAGAGTGGTGGACTGTCACACGCACCCTGGTGGACTGGCTGGCAGCAGGTACCACACACCTCTTCTTCTGTGCATCTATCCTCACATGGCCGAACCTCTGGCACTTGAAACGGCGCAGAGGGGATGGAATGTAGAGTGACACTGAAACTCTCAGGTAGCCCACCGTGATCGATTCCGGGAGAGAAGTAGAGTAGAAGGTCAAGAAAAGGGTGTCAGCTAGAAGTCTGTCATTGCCTTTGCACACAAGTACACGATGAACGTGGGTCACTCCCTACAATGCCAGTTCTGACTTGATTTCAGCCTCTGACACTCCTCTCAGATCTCTGCACCTGATTACTCCCTTCGAAGAGTTGAGAGATTTGTGTGGAGACACCCTGATCGGTCGATCAACCAACGTTGTCAATTTCAAAAGCATCTCTGAGTGCAGCTTGGAAAAGCACTCAACCAGAAGTGACCCATTCCTCAATCTCTTGACGCTCTTTGGCTTCCCACTGAGGCCACTGATTCCCTTCGCAATCAAAAAAGGGACTCAGGCCCAACAGAGGTCTATCTTCATCCGCTCCCTCTACAATCAGCCAGCTGGGCCAGAAGCCAGAAAGGGTTCTTGTCTCATGTTCTGAATCTGTGTCCGTATCCGTTTCCAAATCCTGCCTGTGTCTTTTTTTTGTTTTTTTGGAGTCATGTTGTATTCATCAAAATTCATCTCTCTCGATTCCCACCCGCCATCGAGTCCCAACAAGGGGGATGCCCCATTTTATACGGAATTCCAGTATATCTGGGCACCAGGACTTCAAAGGAGATATACACAGGCCTGAAAGCGTCCCTGCCACAGAAGCTCCCAAACCCGTTTGACCCGAGCCGCCGCCTTCTAGCCTGAGCTAGGGCATGCACGCGACCAGCCGCTTGATCGAAGTGGGCCACTTCGACCACCTGTCTAGAGGAAGTCCAGGCCAAAGAGGTGTGTTGACTTGATGCACCGCAGTCACATCAGCGGTCTCAACCTCCAGGATCCTATTCTCCCCCATCACAGGACGCACCGCACGGCAAACACGGTGGGCCTCGAGAAGACCACAGAGAAAAGAAGAGTGTGGGAAAGAAGACTTGAAGGGGAGATGAAGATAGAAAAGAGCCAAATAAGAAGGCAGAAGATAAAAGGAAAAAGGTGGTTACTATTAGTCAGGATCCTCACCCTTAGCCTATCTGATTGCAGAAAGTGAGCAACATATATGGAGTCTGAGTCTCTCAGGCAGAGGCGTAGTGTTGTTCCACTAAGGAGTCGGAGGCAGAAAGAGTCGTTTTGATATCATGAGGTTCTAAAACATGAGAGACGGTCCCTGAAGAAGCCCTCCAGAGCCGGTGAACTATTGGAAATGAAAGAAGCAAAATGAAAAATGAAACAAAAGAAACGATTCTACAACAGGCAATGGACTCCCTTTTTCATTCTCTGTGTGATCAAACCTTCTTACTGGTACAGCAAATCATGTCTACTGGAGTAGTGTGGTGCTGGCTGCTTATGGGGATTGTATTTATCATTTCCTTTGCATGCACGTACATACATATATATGTATGTGTGTGTGTGTGTGTGTGTGTGTGTGTGTGTGTGTGTGTGTGTGTGTGTGTGTGTGTGTATGTATGTATGTTGTTTGTATGTATGTATGTATGAATGTATGTATGTATGTATGTATGTATGTATGTTTGTATGTATGTGTGCATGTGTGTATATGAGCAAGTGACAAAAGGCCATCCCAAAAAGCCAACAAAAAGTGGATTTTTCAAAACAGTTTTAATTAACAGCAATTTTGTCCAAAGGAAGACTGATGTTTAAGGGTCATGAAAATATGCATACAAGGTAACTCATGCACCTATGTTCTGCTAGTAATGCGATAAGGCATCCGTCTGACCTACTGATTTGTTCTTTATTGCTCAGTTGGAAAAACGACAGCAACTGCATCCTCTGATGATTTTCTGTGTTGAGGTGCATTTCATGTAATGATACCAAATATACAACCCACATTAGCCCTGTTACCATGATATGGCATTCCTATCTGAAAGTTGTTATGATGTTACACTGGGCATACCAAGTATTTCCCAACGATGCAAAAATTACAATCAGTCATTTAAAAAAAAAGGACATACTTTTCCTTTGAGTACAGTTCTATTGTTCTTATTATATTTTACACATAAAGGCCTATAAAACAAGCTACATAAGTCACAGTGATCATGTAGACAGTTCTATTGTTCTTGTTATATTTTACACATAAAGGCCTATAAAACAAGCTACATAAGTCACAGTGATCATGTAGACAGTTCTATTGTTCTTGTTATATTTTACACATAAAGACCTATAAAAAACAAGCTACATAAGTCACAATGATCATGTAGACAGTTCTACTGTTATTATATTTTACACATAAAGACCTATAAAACAAGCTACATAAGTCACAATGATCATGTAGACAGTTCTACTGTTACTATATTTTACACATAAAGGCCTATAAAACAAGCTGCATAAGTCACAGTGATCATGTAGACAGTTCTATTGTTCTTGTTATATTTTACACATAAAGGCCTATAAAACAAGCTACATAAGTCACAATGATCATGTAGACAGTTTTACTATTATTATATTTTACACATAAAAGCCTATAAAACAAGCTAAATAAGTCACAATGATCATGTAGACAGTTCTACTGTTATTATATTTTACACATAAAGGCCTATAAAACAAGCTAAATAAGTCACAATGATCATGTAGACACCTTAGCCAGAATCCATCTGACAGTTGTTGTGGCCTCACTGTTGGACATACTCAACAAACCGCTCATGTGCTGACAAGAATTACAGATTATTTATGATCAAAATGAACAGAAACAGTTTGACAGTAACTGTAATAATAATTTAATAATAATAATAATAATAATAATAACTTGTACGTTTAGGGCACCCGCTCTCTCTGATAAGCTCAGAGCATTTACAAATCATGTAAAGATACATTTTACAGTTAAACAACATAATTACAAGATATAAACAGAAAACAAGCAAAATGCATGCACCCATGTAATATAACCACACAAACGAAAGGATGATCATGATGATGGTGACGATGATGATGAAAAGATTTACATAGTGCATAACCTTAAAGCTCTATGCGTGTGCACACAGGCCTAAATGTAAGTTTATGGAAGAGGTGAGTTTTAAGTGAAGACTGCATGGTGGACAGAATACAGACAATGAAAATGTGAAACCAAGAGAATGTCGCAACACTAAATGTCGTTCTGACACTTGATGACAAATGTGTTTTCAAAATGCTTTAAAACAGGTTACTGGTTAACAAATGTCATTTCACAAGAAAAAATGTGGCAAAATTGTTTTGTCTGGTTGGTTTGTTAGTTGTCCTTTCTATTCATTTATCTGAATGTACAAGGGCAAATAAATAAGTAGTCATTAAGTCAAATTGTTATGCCACAAATTATAATATCAAGCAGTCTGAGTGAGACAATGTTCATCTTTATGACAAAAAAAAATGATGACACATGGGAAACAAAGATGTGTGTACACATCGGAAACAAAGAAAATGAAGCCTAATACTGTATGGGTACAAGTAGGATCAAAATGATTCTTGTCAACATTTGATTTTGTTCACTTTCCCAAACATCAACATTAACTGTGACTAACTGCTGACAAAGACACAGTGTCAATGGAAAAACATCATCATCACAGACTTTCCAAAAAGTAGTATTCATGGAGCACTTCAATTTACATACTCTACATCTCATGACATTTATGTCAATATTCATGGGTGAACCAACAGTCACATCACCGGAAACCTTGCACCGTGTCAATTTCAGGAGTGAGCAAAATACAGTCACATGCCAACACAAAAGCTCTTTTTATGTCCTTATCAGACATCTTTGGTCTACTTTTCAATCTGAAACACTGCATACTCTGATTGCTCATCAGAGCATTGATCTCCATCTCCACCTTTTCCTTCAAAACACAGACACGTTCCCAGGAAAGATCGTCTTGCAAGGGCCAGACATAGAATCCTTTTCGAGACTCCATGAAACTGAGCTGAGCCATCTCTTCCTCCCTGTGCACTTCCAGCACCTGAGCAACACAGCCTTGTCCCTCCCATTCCACTCTGCAGACATCATCCCTCCCATTCCACTCTGCAGACATCATCCCTCCCATTCCACTCTGCAGACATCACTGGCTTCAACATGTTGTCCCATCCCACTCTGCAGACATCACTGGCTTCAACATGTTGTCCGTCCCATTCCACTCTGCAGACATCACTGGCTTCAACATGTTGTCCCATTCCACTCTGCAGACATCACTGGCTTCAACATGTTGTCCCTCCCATTCCACTCTGCAGACATCACTGGCTTCAACATGTTGTCCCTCCCATTCCACTCTGCAGACATCATCCCTCCCATTTCAATCTGCAGACATCACTGGCTTCAACATGTTGTCCATCCCATTCCATTCTGCAGACATCACTGGCTTTAACATGTTGTCCCTCCCCCATTCCACTCTGCAGACATCACTGGCTTCAACATGTTGTCCCTCCCATTCCACTCTGCAGACATCATCCCTCCCATTCCACTCTGCAGACATCACTGGCTTCAACATGTTGTCCATCCCATCCACTCTGCAGCAGACATCACTGGCTTCAACATGTTGTCCCATCCCACTCTGCAGACATCACTGGCTTCAACATGTTGTCCCTCCCATTCCACTCTGCAGACATCACTGGCTTCAACATGTTGTCCCTCCCATTCCACTCTGCAGACATCACTGGCTTCAACATGTTGTCCATCCCACTCTGCAGACATCACTGGCTTCAACATGTTGTCCCTCCCATTCCATTCTGCAGACATCACTGGCTTCAACATGTTGTCCCTCCCATTCCGCTCTGCAGACATCACTGGCTTCAACATGTTGTCCCTCCCATTCCACTCTGCAGACATCACTGGCTTCAACATGTTGTCCCTCCCATCCCACTCTGCAGACATCATCCTTCCCATTCCACTCTGCAGACATCATCCCTCCCATCCCACTCTGCAGACATCATTGGCTTCAACATGTGTCCCTCCCATTCCACTCTGCAGACATCACTGGCTTCAACATGTTGTCCCTCCCATTCCACTCTGCAGACATCACTGGCTTCAACATGTTGTCCCTCCCATTCCACTCTGCAGACATCATCCCTCCCATTCCACTTTGCAGACATCACTGGCTTCAACATGTTGTCCCTCCCATCCCACTCTGCAGACATCACTGGCTTCAACATGTTGTCCCTCCCATTCCACTCTGCAGACATCATCCCTCTCATTCCACTCTGCATACATCACTGGCTTCAACATGTTGTCCCTCCCATTCCATTCTGCAGACATCATCCGTCCCATCCCACTCTGCAGACATCACTGGCTTCAACATGTTGTCCCTCCCATTCCATTCTGCAGACATCACTAGCTTCAACATGTTGTCCCTCCCATTCCACTCTGCAGACATCACTGGCTTCAACATGTTGTCCGTCCCATTCCATTCTGCAGACATCACTGGCTTCAACATGTTGTCCCTCCCATTCCACTCTGCAGACATCACTGGCTTCAACATGTTGTCCATCCCACTCTGCAGACATCACTGGCTTCAACATGTTGTCCCTCTCATTCCACTCTGCAGACATCACTGGCTTCAACATGTTGTCCCTCCCATTCAACTCTGCAGACATCACTGGCTTCAACATGTTGTCCCTCCCATTCAACTCTGCAGACATCATCCCTCCCATTCCACTCTGCAGACATCACTGGCTTCAACATGTTGTCCCTCCCATTCCATTCTGCAGACATCATCCCTCCCATTCCACTCTGCAGACATCACTGGCTTCAACATGTCCCTCCCATTCCATTCTGCAGACATCATCCCTCCCATTCCACTCTGCAGACATCACTGGCTTCAACATGTTGTCCCTCCCATTCCATTCTGCAGACATCACTGGCTTCAACATGTTGTCCCTCCCATCCCACTCTGCAGACATCACTGGCTTCAACATGTTGTCCCTCCCATTCCACTCTGCAGACATCACTAGCTTCAACATGTTGTCCATCCCATTCCACTCTGTAGACATCATCCGTCCCATCCCACTCTGCAGACATCACTAGCTTCAACATGTTGTCCATCCCATTCCACTCTGCAGACATCACTGGCTTCAACATGTTGTCCATCCCATTCCACTCTGCAGACATCATCCCTCCCATTCCACTCTGCAGACATCACTGGCTTCAACATGTTGTCCTTCCCATTCCACTCTGCAGACATCACTGGCTTCAACATGTTGTCCCTCCCATTCCACTCTGCAGACATCACTGGCTTCAACATGTTGTCCATCCCACTCTGCAGACATCACTGGCTTCAACATGTTGTCCCTCCCATTCCACTCTGCAGACATCACTGGCTTCAACATGTTGTCCCTCCCATTCCACTCTGCAGACATCACTGGCTTCAACATGTTGTCCCTCCCATCCCACTCTGCAGACATCATCCTTCCCATTCCACTCTGCAGACATCACTGGCTTCAACATGTTGTCCCTCCCATTCCACTCTGCAGACATCACTGGCTTCAACATGTTGTCCCTCCCATCCCACTCTGCAGACATCACTGGCTTCAACATGTTGTCCCTCCCATTCCACTCTGCAGACATCACTGGCTTCAACATGTTGTCCGTCCCATTCCATTCTGCAGACATCATCCCTCCCATTCCACTCTGCAGACATCACTGGCTTTAACATGTTGTCCCTCCCATTCCATTCTGCAGACATCATCCATCCCATCCCACTCTGCAGACATCACTAGCTTCAACATGTTGTCTTTCCCATTCCACTCTGCAGACATCACTAGCTTCAACATGTTGTCCTTCCCATTCCACTCTGCAGACATCACTGGCTTCAACATGTTGTCCATCCCATTCCATTCTGCAGACATCATCCCTCCCATTCCACTTTGCAGACATCACTGGCTTCAACATGTTGTCCCTCCCATCCCACTCTGCAGACATCACTGGCTTCAACATGTTGTCCATCCCATCCCACTCTGCAGACATCACTGGCTTCAACATGTTGTCCCTCCCATCCCACTCTGCAGACATCATCCCTCCCATTCCACTCTGCAGACATCACTGGCTTCAACATGTTGTCCCTCCCATTCCACTCTGCAGACATCACTGGCTTCAACATGTTGTCCCTCCCATTCCACTCGGCAGACATCACTGGCTTCAACATGCCATTCTGTTGAACACTAACAACTGGTGGTGACAGTAGGGATCCACAGTGATCTCGACAGGTTCTACATGCCATTCTGTTGAACACTAACAACTGGTGGTGACAGTAGGATCCACAGTGATCTCGACAGGTTCAACATGCCATTCTGTTGAACAGTAACACCTGGTGGTGACAGTAGGATCCACAGTGATCTCGACAGGTTCAACATGCCATTCTGTTGAACACTAACACCTGATGGTGACAGTAGGATCCACAGGTATCTCGACAGCTTCAACATCCATTCTGTTGAACACTCACAACTGGTGGTGACACAAGGATCCACAGTGATCTCGTGCACTCACAACTAGTGGTGACACAAGGATCCACAGTGGTCTCGACAGACACAGATGCTTCAGGATCAACTAGTGGAACCAAAGGAACAAAGTGGCTGGCTGTCCAGTGATCTGAAGACATGTCAGTACAACAGGTATTCCACATGATACGAAGAGGGCCATCTCTTTCTTTGTGCTCAGGCAAGACTCTGCTGTTCAACTCTTGATACTCACGCCAGCCAGGTTTGGGATAAAAGGAATCCACTGATGTGGCAAGGATGTTTGAGACTGCAGCAAGCTGCCACAGGTCCATGCTTTCACCTGGACGTTTGATCTGCATGATTTCTGCCTTCAGTGCTGCATCAGTCTGCTGAACTGTGGCCGTTTCACAATCCAGGGTGATATCTGGTGAGAGGGCTGCCTCTCTGGCAGCAACATGCAGGCCCCCCATACCACGCCCCTCACTGTAGATTTCATGGTTTTGCACCAGTTCTGCAACAATCCTGCATCTGATTTCTTCTTGGTGTGTTCCATCTCCAAACACCTGCATGCTGATACAGTTTGGGAGACAGCTGCCATCAGCAGTGGGAGACAGCTGCCATCATCAGCAGAATGGACGAACAACAAGATGAAAAACTTTTACCTACTCACAACTCGATACAAAAACGCAGCCACAAAGAACTGTGTCTTTGGAGAAACAGCCTAGTATATAGGTATTCTGCCATCGATAACGACGTATTAAAGTGTGCATTTCAGATTTTGACCTTTCGGATGAAATTCTTACCTCCTTTCCAGCACTAGTAGACTTCCCTCCACCATACTATTAAAGCAAAACCGTGATAGCAATTTTATATGGCTCATACAAAAGTATCGAACTCAGCCTATATTTCAAATGACATGAAGGTAGCACTTTTATGTGTCAGGGTTTAGACTGCCTGACATGGAGTAAAGAAGAACGTGAACAGCTGAGACACTTTGTCACACGTTTCATGGACACACATGATGAGAAAGAACTGGCCACCTGTCTGCTGGACACCCCTGTCACCTTTTATCCAGCCTCTGCCGGACCCCGTGTCCCTCAGACATCCCTGTGACCTATCCCTGCCCACATTCTCCACTGACCACACAGCCTCCCCTGTCTGGCCTGTGCACGGTCTGTCGCACTGTGAGGAGGCCACACACAGCAAAGTCGTCATTCTTCCTCCAACTCCAATCATCCCCTCCCACACTGTGGACACTGGCAGTCAGGACACAGCCTCCAACGATGTCACCCCATGCCACCACGAGTCACCCAGTCACCAACCACGCAAAAAAACATCGTCGACGCACGATCTGTTTCACCCCGAAATCTTACAGAATGAAAATCTCCAGTGTGTGTGTTCGTCCTCCTGTGTTAAGAGAGGAACTGAAATATATTGAAACTGCCATGACACTATCTCACATGCGCAAAAGGAATCTCAGGTGGCAATGACTTCTTTACTGAATGATGAAAAACGTGCTTTAAAAAATGAAGTACGTGCCTTGATCCAAGATAAAATCGACTCTCTTCACTGTTACATTGATATCCTCAATAAAAAAAAAACTTTCCTACTTACAAAGACAGATCATCTTTCAAAAGAAAATCACTCCCTGAAAACACACCTTGGGACTTTACAGTCTGAAATAAAAAAAAAAAACTAAAATGTCCCACGGTGCCATCAGTTAGTCATGTCAGTACACAAGCTGACTCTTGACTAAAGTGTTCCAATCTTATGAAGAAGAAATCTTTTGACTGAACGCTCCCCTGAAATTCAAACTGATCAGACAGCTACCGGCTTGACAAATAAGCATGATAGACATTCACCAATAATCTCTCTGTCTGCCCAAATAGATATGAAAAAAACGAGCCCTGATCAAGTTTGACCTGTGAAACTGAATCTGAAGAAGTAGTCTGTAGTTTACCGACAAACAATCCTTTCCAAGTTCTGGCCGACGATGAACCAAATGACAGTGATCCTAATAGACCACTGACGCTCTCACACCAGGATAATTTTTCCAACAAAACCCCGAACACTGACATGACAAAGGCACCCGCTAGTTCCTTATCTGACACCAAGGTTAATCACCCTTTGTCTCCCTTCTGTGACAAAACAAACGACACTGTCAGTCCATCAGATGATTCCCAAGACAGCCATCCTTCTGTCACCATCCCTTCTCACACCTCTATACTTCTTGTTGGGGATTCTGTACTGAAGTTTATCAACCCAAGAAAACTTGCCCCCCCAAGGGGAATTTATGTACAAACTATGTATTCCTGGCTTAACTGTGAATCATTTGACGAATTTACTTCTGACCCTTTCTTCTTCAGATCAGATCAAGACTGTACTGGTGCATGGGGGGATAAACAGCTGTCCCGCTGGTCCCGTCTCTCAAGAATCTTGGACAAAATTAGAAAGTGCTGTTCAAACAGCTTTTCCAAGACCTTCTGTTGCAATGAGTTCTATTATTCCCGCTAGAGGGCGCCATAACTTGAATAATGCAATCCTTCCCTCCAACAAAAATCTGAGTCATGTCAGTAAAGAGATGAATGTTCTTTTCATAGACAACCATGATTCTTTCACAGCAGCCTCAGGGGCTCTGCGCCTAGCATTGTACCAAAACCTGATCCACCCCAGTGCAAAAGGCACAGCAAAGCTTGCTGTGAATTTAAAGCATGCGTGTCTGAACTGGAAAGAAGAAAAAGAAACACCCAAAGGTGTAGGGAGGACCCAGAGAAGCACTGTCTTCACCTGCCTTTTGAGCAGTCCTGTACCACCCTTGGAGGCCTGTGCTGTGTTGACGATGGGTACAGGAATGCGCAGGACACTCCATTAAGATATCAAGGGACATAACTGCTCCTGAACAGAGGTAAATCAGACTACAGGATGCAACTCATAACAGCCTTAAAGTAGCATCCCCATGGATGTACCAGCCCGTATTTCATGACTGCAGAACCCATCGGCGAAAACCACCACCCTCCAGCTGTCAAGCACACCCCACAGACCCAACCACCCCCCCCTGCCCACAGACAGATGAAAACAGTGCCACTCGAGACACAGCCAAGCTTTCGCCATACAGTCTTATGTGCCCTCAAGAGAGAATCCAAGAGAGCATATTATTTTAAAAGACCCGTTAATAATTACTGAAATACCCAGTCTGATACCCAAAATCAAGATCAGGAAATCACAGAACGGAATCAAAGTGTAAGCAGTCATTTTCCCCAGGTCCGATGGTCGTCCTATGTCAGTGACCAGAGAAAATGCACAACAGCTGTATTCACAGGTCACTGATCATGGAGAATGCCCTCATTCTCCTCTACCAATCATTTCCCGTCACTTCTCAAACAACGTTTGCAGCATGCAGTGCCATTCCCCCATCAGCAAGTCCCTAATCGCACACTTCCCTTCCCTCTCCGGTCAATGTTGAGGAGGACGAGTTCCCGTCAACAAAATCCTCCTTACCAGTTCCGTTCTGAGCATGTCGGTCAGAGGCCTGTATCTGGACGACATGCTCCTCCCCGTCAGTTCCCTTATCCCCAGGATTTCCGACAGAAGTCTTTTCCCCGTCATTATGCCCCTCCCCTCCATCTCCCTTGTTCTGGGGACATAAAGGATGATTCCATCTCTCTCCAGGGAGCCCTGTCCCACCATCCTCTATCCTGAAGCCCTCAGAGAGCTGTCCTCTCCCCACCACCATGGCCCAGCCCCTCAAGTCTCTCACCCTAGAGACCTAAGACAGAAGTCCTTCCCCCAGCACCCGGCCTTTCCATACCTGTTTCCTCTCCCTGCTAATGTTAATGAGAGAGCCATGCAGTATCCTCAAATTCCAATGGTCTCCTATTCGGTGTAAAACAAACAGAAATTAACCACATGCATCATAACATAAAAAGGATTTCTCCTCTGTTTCCCAGTCACGAAAAAATTGTTCCTAATGTTGAGAACAGAAATCTTGCCAGCAGAATGTACAACAATTCTGAAGTACTCCAATATCCATGTACCGACCTCCCTGCCCAAGGTTCTAGCATCAAAGGGGATCTGCTTAATCCTTTTGCTGTGCAGCTAATAATATGGCCTCTCAAATTCTAGCACAACAGCAAACTTTTAAAAACCTAGCACCTCGTGTTTTCTTGTGTGGGGGGACAAGAACGTATGTATTTCAATGCCGTTTGTTCATGTAACAGTAATGGATTTGCATGTAATATATACTATGGTATATTCATTGCGCTGATCGCGAAAAAAAACAAATTAATCCTTTCCATTCCATTTCCCCCAGCCCTCATTCCCCTCTTTTGCCTTATCCCTACCATCCCCTTACTCCCCAGTATTCTTATCATAGTTGCCACTAGTGAGTGGGTGGGTTGGTGGTGGGTTTGGTGAATATTCATCAACAGAATGTGCAGAGAGGTAGTGCTGCAAGCTGTTTGCCTGAACTGCTTTCGAAGGAACAGATCTTTCAATTGCCGGCTGTTTTTTGGACTCGTCGATAGTTCACTGTACATAATAGTTAACGTTAATTCAATGTTTTTGTGATTGAAAATTTGTATGTTTAATCTTGATTTCAGTGTTTTGGAGCTATTGTGAACTTTCTATAATTCAATCAGTTATCTCTTACTAAAACTATTTCTGCATTTCTTTGAATTTTTGTACCCCTCAATAAGTTTGTGTGTGATTGTTCCTAGTCGTGCTTATTTATCTCTTATTCATTTGTTCTCGCGTTTCATTAGTTCTCATTATGTCTACATTGAGTACCTGGCCTTGTAAAGAAGGACTCTGGACTGGCTATCTAAATATTAACCGTATATTAAGCAAGCTAACTTATACATCAGCGATCTTAGAAAATTCTGGGAATGCCTTTCATCTGTTTTGTTTTTCAGAGTCATAAATTAACAGACTGTACATTAGATTCTGATATAGCTATGCCTGGCTATAAAGTTATTCGCCTAGATCCAAAAGCTAAAATGGACACAGTTTTGTTAGTTTACTATAATCAGTCGATAACTCTAAAACAGAAAGGGAATCTGGAACACTTTGGTGTCAAATCAATATGGCTAGAAATAAAAATAAAAAACATATAAGTCCCATACTTGTTGGATTCATATATCCAAATCCGGCTGAAAGAACAAATTGGTTTGATAACTTTAGTGGAATGATGGATGCCGCTCTACTTGACAATGAAGAAATGTTTGTGTTCGGTGACTTCGATATTGACTTGTTAAAGCCTCAAAAACAATGGACCGAAATGTATACCTCATTAAACTTACATCAGATTGTGGATCGACCAACACGAATTAACAACTAATTCAGTACTCTCATTGACCACATTTATGTCACATCTAAACATAACATTGTGGAAATCTCTTCCCCAGCGACTGGGTGCAGTGATCACTCCCCAGTGTGTATTACTTGGGGGGAAAAGGGGGATACAAATTCCAAAACCAGGTCATAAATCTATCCTATATAGGTCTTTTAAAAGATTTAACGAAAATGATTTTTTTATCTGACCTGCTATATTCTCCTCTGTCCCAAATATACCATTATACCGATCCTGAAAAAGCAACAAATGTTTGGATTAATGTATTTTCCAATATCTACAATAAACATGCACCCATCAGAACTGAAACGAGTAAAATATCATCTTAACCGCTGTGGATATCAAAGGAAATAGATAAAGAAATGCACATCAGAGAACTTCTGAAAGCAAAAAACGACGTTGGTTTTGCAAAGCAGAGAAATTTTGTGACGTCAATGAAGCGAAAAGCAAAGTACAAATGTTTTCAAGAGATGGTATCCAATAAAAGAGACTCAAGAACTATTTGTAACGCAATCACGAATTGACAAATAAAGGGTATTCACAAACACAACTTAACAATAAAGATATTACCCCTGAAGCAGTTCACAACTATTTTGCTAGCATTGCTGAAAACTTAATAAATAATAATGAACTGGAAGAAAATGATCTAGAATTAGTAACTGAATATTGTAAGTCAAAGAATATTAAATCTTATGTGTCAGTTCCTTACATAACAATACCTGAAGTATTTGCATACTTAATCTCACAGAAACAACCAAAAACCAAAGATATTTACGACCTGGATCCCAATATAATCAAGTTGTCTGCACCAGTCATAACAGACTCTCTTACTTACATACATAACCTATGTGTAGAGAAAAACTGTTCTCCGGAATGTTTCAAACAAGCAAAAGTTGTCCCACTGTACAAAACTGGAGATCCGTCCAACCTTTGTAACTACAGACCTGTATCTGTTCTGTCAATTCTTTCGAAACCGCTCGAAAAGCATATCCAAAAATATTTAGTTACCCATTTAAACAAATATAATTTGATTCATCCTAAGCAGTCTGGTTTTAGGGAAAACCATTCCTGCCACACCGCGCTTATGCAAATGATTGACAGAAGGCTCTTGAACATTAATAACAATGAACTTATAGGAGTTGTCTTCACTGATCTGGCTAAAGCTTTTGATGATATAAACCACTCTCTTCTCCTAAAAAAGCTCGCTTTATACGGACTCTGAAAATACATTTCAATTCATGTCGTCATTTCTGTCTGGTCAAAAACAGGTAGCATGTGTTAATTCCTCAAAATCAGATTTGCAACCAGTAAAATATGGTGTTCCACAAGGATCCGTTCTTGGTCCTTTACTCTTTTCGATCTATATAAACGATTTACCGCTACGTATTCAATGTGACTGCGAATTATTTGCTGATGACAACTCTATGCATTCTAACCACCCTCACTTGCAGGTTGTGACGTCCGATTTACAAGATAGTTTAAACAGTGCCGTCAAATGGACGGAAATCAATCACGTCTCTTAATGCAAAAAAAAAAAAAAATACATGGTCATTACTAGCAGACAAAAACGTCAAAATATGCCTGCTGATTTATTTTCAATATTTGTTTCCAGTGAAAAAATCGAAGAAGTAAAAACACACAAAGTTTTGGGTGTTGTCACTGATAACAACTTATCATGGTCCGATCACGTGCTTACCTATGCAAAAGAATATCCAAAAAATATTCCAGTTATCAAAAATAAAGCATTTTCTGAATATGCATGCTAGAAAACAATTCTTTCATGCCTAATATACAGTCGATTATAGACTATGCTTCTGCTTTATGGGATTCAGCCAGCGCAAACATTCTGAAACCTTTTGCAAGATTACATAGGCGTGCGATAAAATTAGTTCTCTTAAAATCTAGTTCATTAACTCTAAACGATTATAAATCTTTAGACATCCTTCCCGTAAGGCAAAAATTAGAATACAATAAGGCTATGTTTATGCATAAAGTGGTAAATGGAAATGCACCTCCCTCCACTGTAAACAGTTTCCGTAAGAATGACAATAGGCACGTCCACAAGTTAATAATGCCTCTGCCCAGACTTGACCTTTACAAATCAAGCCTCGTATACAGTGGTGGTACTTACTGGAACAATTTGCCTCCATTTCTGAAAGAAATCTCAAGTTTTAATATTTTCAAAGAGCGCTTAAAAGGATATCTGCTCAGTAAGTTAAAAGATATATAAAAAAAGAAACTGTACCAGTTGATTCCTAAATCAGTTAAAAGACTGAGTGAATAGAAATAAAATACTGCACGATTACAAGCCTGTGTTAGACAGAAATCTTGCACGTGTCATTTGAAGCACAGCAATAAGATATATTAAGAAGCGTGAAGATATTTGAACATGTTTTACATTGATGATATCGCTTAATTGCATTTCGTTATTTGATGTATTGTGTGTATTCAAGTCTATTTGACTCTTTTTTCCCCCATTTGTCTTTGTACTTTACATGTATGTCCCCCCCCCCCCCCCCCCCCCACCCAACCACACACCCATACCCCGCTTCCGCTCTCTCTCTCTCTCTCCGCTTCTCTCCTTCCCCCTCTCTCTCTCTCTTCACCCCGCCGCTTACTATGTATATTTGTGTGTTGCTTTGTTTGCGAAAGTGTACAAGTGTTTGGTTGG
>JADBJO010001889.1:68010-82829 GCA_016801955.1 Conus betulinus
TAATACAGAAGGTGCAGACATGTTCTATAGTGTGTACTGAACTATATAATGAGAAGGTACAACCCTGTCACATGGTATGTGCAGAACTATGTAAAACCTGGGGTACAGACCTGTTATATCATATGTACCGAACTATGTAATCCAGCAGGTCCAGATCTGTAAAATACCTATGCAGCAGAGTAGGCACGACCTGTTATATGGAATGTACAGATCTGTATAATACAAAAGCTACAGGTCTGTTGTATAGTGTGTGCCGACCAAAACTGTACCGCATTTACAGATTCTGTTATCATAATATCACAGACTTCTGTAATACAGTAGATGTTGATCTGTTACTTAGTATTACAGATCTGTATGATAACAGTTGATACATAACCATTACATAGTGTCTACAGACCAACAGAATACAGTAGAGCAGACTTGTGACATAATGTATCCACACCTGTTACTAAAAAAAGGTGCAGACATGTCTACATCAAGCTCAGAACAGGCAAAATGTAAACATATAATCTGCACAGACCTCTTGGTGACAGTGTGTATGATACAATAACATTCAGTCTGTATGGTTCCACTCAAACACTGTGTACAAACCTTTGTCAGTTACAATATGAACAGATCTATGTCAAAAAGTGTGCACAGGCATGTGTCAGTTACAACGTGTAAGACCTTTGTCAGTTACACCATGTAAGACCTTTGTCAGTTACACTATGTAAGACCTTTGTCAGTTACAACATGTAAGACCTTTGTCAGTTACAACGTGTAAGACCTTTGTCAGTTGCAACATGTAAGACTTTTGTCAGTTACAACGTGTAAGACCTTTGTCAGTTACAACATGTAAGACCTTTGTCAGTTACAACATGCAAGACCTTTGTCAGTTACACACCATGTAAGACCTTTGTCAGTTGCAACATGCAAGACCTTTGTCAGTTACAACATGCAAGACCTTTGTCAGTTACACCAGTAAGACCTTTGTCAGTTACACCATGTAACTTGTAAGACCTTTGTCAGTTACACCATGTCAGACCTTTGTCAGTTACACCATGTAAGACCTTTGTCAGTTACAACATGTAAGACCTTTGTCAGTTACAACATGCAAGACCTTTGTCAGTTACAACATGTAAGACCTTTGTCAGTTACACCATGTAACTTGTAAGACCTTTGTCAGTTACACCATGTAAGACCTTTGTCAGTTACACCATGTAAGACCTTTGTCAGTTACACCATGTAAGACCTTTGTCAGTTACACCATGTAACTTGTAAGACCTTTGTCAGTTACACCATGTAAGACCTTTGTCAGTTACACCATGTAAGACCTTTGTCAGTTACACCATGTAAGACCTTTGTCAGTTACACAACGTGTAAGACCTTTGTCAGTTACACCATGTAAGACCTTTGTCAGTTACACCATGCAAGACCTTTGTCAGTTACACCCGTGTAAGACCTTTGTCAGTTACACCGTGTAAAGACCTTTGTCAGTTACACCGTGTAAGACCTTTGTCAGTTACACCATGTAAGACCTTTGTCAGTTACACCATGTAAGACCTTTGTCAGTTGCACCATGTAAGACCTTTGTCAGTTACACCATGTAAGACCTTTGTCAGTTACACCATGTAAGACCTTTGTCAGTTACAATCTCTACAACTGTATTCTGCAAGCTCCAGAGTAAGTACGCAACTATCACATTATCGTTATCATCATTATTATTATCATCATTATTATTATTATCATCATTATTATTATTATCATCATTATCATTATTATTATTATTATCATCATTATTATTATCATTATTATTATTATCATATTATTATTATTATTATTATCATCATCATTATTGTTGTAAATTATTATTACTATTATTATCATTACAATTATCATTGTTATTATTATCGTTCTCATGATCATCATCATTACTCTTATGATCATTAATTCATCACTTTTGTTGTTTTTGTTATAATCATTACTACTACTATATTATAATTATTTTTATCATTATTGTTTTTATTATCATCATCATCATCAATATCAGTAATCAATCAAATAATCAACCTCAAATAACCAACCTATCATAGATAACTTTTTTGTTCGTTTGTTTTTTTTAATAATACTTTTATAACGCCTATCCTTGGTTGGAAACCAATCTCTAATCATTTCGCAGTAAAGAATCATGCATGTTAAGTAAAAATCGAATTATGTGTACAATAATGTTTACATATTAATTGCAGCATGTACAGTCTTGTTTATACAGGGTATCTTCATCAGTTTCAATGTGTACAAACTTGTGGTCATGACACTGTGAGCCAAACTAAACTACAACAGTTAGTACATAGATAGGAGACAGATGTGATCTGTTGCATGCGTTATCTGATTTTTAGTCACCAAAGAATAAGCCTTGTCTCTCAGCACTAAGGTGTGCCTATAATGTCTACTCACCACTTGGAGCTGCTGAGAGCTGTTCACTGCCGCAGTCAGCTGAGCTGAGGTGATGTTAGGTAGAAGAGGCGCCTTTGTCACCCTGATGTTGCCGCCAGCCATGTCGTGTACAAGATGCTTGAGTGCGAATTCCTGGTTGTCAAGCTGCTTTATGGCCATCATGACACGCTTGGCGATGCTCTTATTTTGGTCTGCTGGTGACTGTGTAGGGAAGTACTGCCCTCCCCCAACAGATTTGACCTCACCCACCAGAATGCCATACTGGCGGTGGAGAATGATGATGTCACTTTCCCCATCAACAATGTTGGCAGGAACGGATGAGTAGGTGACAGAGGGAAGTTGAGAAATGATGTTGGTGGGATTGATGTGTTGCTGGGGGTTATTTTTGTTGTCCAAGTATTTCTTGAACATCATTTGAGATATGACCATCATGACCTCACTGATACTTCCCAGGGCCTGGAGACACTGGGACTGTGCCTTATCATCCCAAAGATCAGTGTCCTGGATGTGCTTGTCCTGCAGGCCTGGTGGGTTGTCTGTGAAAACTGTGCCTGCTGGTGAGGAGGACTGTGATAAGGTTGATGGCTGTGGTGATGTGGATGGCTGTGATGATGTTGATGGTTGTGATGAGGTTGATGGCCCGTGAGGATGTTGATGGCTGTAATGATGTGGAGGGCTGTGATGATGCGAATGGCTGTGATGATGTGGATGGCTGTGATGATGTTGATGGCAGTGATGATGTGGATGGCTGTGATGATGTTGATGACTGTGATGATGTGGATGGCTGTGATGGTGTGGATGGCTGTGAAGATGTGGATGATTGTGGTGGATAAGGGTTGACACGTCTCTGTGTTCCGAGACCTGCCATGTGTGGGTGGGTGGATTCTGTCTGACGAGAGCAGTCTGCTCAGCGACAGTTTCCACAGTGTGGGGAACCCGATGAAAGAAAAGGGGTGGGAAGAAATGGGTTGTCTGAAGGAGATCGGGGTACATGGACTGAATAAAGGGGATCCAGGCATCCTCAAGAGTACTCCCTGCCTGCAATAAACAATACCCCCCACCCACTCCCTTTTTTTATAAAATAATCAATTCGGGTTGTTGTGCACTAAATATGCCACAATCTATTTCACCATTTCATCCATGAATCATTTTTTCTATTATTGAATTGACCGTTTCTTCTTCTTCTCATCATCATTTCATATCCTCCTCCGCCATCATGACCATATTATTGTAACCATTCTCTTCATTTTCCCTTAGTCTCCTTCTCCTCTTCTTCTTCTTTATCATCACCATCGCCTTCTACTATTATCATTATTATTATCATCATCATTATCATTAGTACTATTACTACCACTACCACCACCACCATAATCACCATCACCACCACCACTAACATTACTACAACTACTACTACAACAACAACTACTACTAGCCTACTAATACTACTACTGCTACTACCACCACCACCACAACTACTACAACAACTACTATGACTACTACTACTACTACTGCCACCTCCTCCACCACTACCACTACTACTACTACTGCTAATACTGCTACCATCACCACCACCACTACAACTACTACTACAACGACTACTACTACTACTAGTATGACTACTACTACTACTGCCACCACCTCCACCTCCACCACTACTACTACTGCTAATACTACTACTACTTGTGCTACTACTTTTATCATTATTGTTAGTATTACATCATTACTGTCAGTATTACATTGTTATTGTTAGTATTACATCATTATTGTTAGCATTACATCATTATTGTTCTAACTGTTCTCATCATTCTCCTCCTTCCTCTTCTGTTATAAATTTATCATTATTATCATTAACACAATTATATCATCATCATCATCATCATTATGAATATCATTATTATCATTTTTTTTAGTACCATTAGTAGTAATGCATTGTTCTTGCTATCATTATATCATTATGCTTACAATCATTATTATCATTATTATCATCATCATCATTATTATTATCATTATTATTATCATTATTATCCTTATTATTATGATTAATTATTATCATTAATATTACTATCATTACTATTATTATTATTATTATTATTTTTACCTTTATTATTACTACATTATCATTATTACCATTATTATTATTGATATTATTATCCTCCTCATCATAATCATTATCATATCATTACCATTATCATTTTTATTGTTATTATCATTAGTATTAATATCATCATTATTACTATCATTATCATCATTGTTATTTTTATCATCATCATCATTGTTGTTGCCGTTGTTGTTGTCATTGTTGTTGTTATCGTTATTATCATGATGATGATAATGATTGTTGTTGTTGTAGTAGATGTAGTAGTTTTGCTGTTGTTCTTTTGTTGTTGTTGTTGTAATGTGTATGTTCTCCTCTTCAACCTCAGTTCCATGATGTAGTTTGAGTTATTCAGCCAAGACCAACTGCTGCATGAATCTTCTCTCGTTTTCCTTGTTTTGAAAGCTACCTGTTGATGATAATGATTGTTGTTGTTGTTAGTAGATGTAGTAGTTTTGCTGTTGTTCTTTTGTTGTTGTTGTTGGATTTGATACATCACCCCTGACCACATCCCGTATTGTAGCATATATAGAATGGGATTCAATTAAAAAGATGTAGCGAGGAACAACATTGCTCTGGAAATGTTTTAGTATAGAAAGATGGAGAAATTTCTGTGAAAAAAGGTTGACAGATCATCATGGCAAGACATGGCCATGGCAACTTGGTGACACCCAGAACTGTGTGATGATCAACCTCCTTCATCATCTCACCACTCCAATATTGAGGAATAAAATATATGAGAGATTCTTACCCGCTTACCTGGCAGTGAAAAGAACATGTTTTTGGGAAGGGGGGGGGGGAGGGGTCTCTAGACTCTGGATGTAAATGTATGTGATTTAGTTACGTCCATTCAATCTACTTGGCAGTGCCTTCTGTAAAGTTGTATTTTCTAAAATCCAGATATCCCCCAAACAGAAAGTTCTCCAGATTTTACAAATGCAAGATCCCAAACAACCTTGGATTATTTATTGACTGTTTTGATTTCTGCAATTAGTTTTTGTCAAATGCCTTGGATCATTTGTTGACTGTTTTGACTTCTGCAATCAGTTTTTGTCAAATGCCTTTTTTTTTCTTTTCTGTCCTCAGTTCATGGTTTCCTCCATTCCACTTCCACTGTGAAACACTTCCACCGGGAAGACACTACAGAATAAACTTCCATCAGGAAGACACTACAGAATAAACTTCCATCAGGAAGACACTACAGAATAAACTTCCATCAGGAAGACACTACAGAATAAACTTCAATCAGGAAGACACTACAGAATAAACTTCCATCAGGAAGACACTACTGAAAGCCCAGAACACAGACGAATGTCTTCAAGAAGTCTTTTATACCAAGTGCCATTAGCATTTTAAACTCTAAAGCCTGTGATCGACTGCCATGACCCTTGTCTCTCATACATGTATGAACAATCCAGTTTGCAATATTATGCTTTTACTGTGACTATGACTGTGTGTGTGTGTGTGTGTGTGTGTGTGTGTGTGTGTGTGTGTGTGTGTCTGTTTGTATGTGTGTATGTGTGTCGTGTGTGTGTGTGTGTGTGTGGGGGGGGGGGGTACGCATGTGTGTGTTTAATGTTTGGGCGTTAGTGCGGGTGAGTTTGTGTTTTTATGCATTATTTTAATGTTATATGTCTTATGGATTTAATGTTTATTTCATGTGTGTATGCCTGTGTGTGTGTGTGTGTGTGTGTGTGTGTGTGGCGAGGTACGGGGGTGGGGAGGGATGCATGTGTGTGTATGTGTGTGTGTGTGTGTGGGGGGGGGGGGGGGTGATGTATATATATAATACTAACACAGGCTTTTATGTAACAATTTATAATTTTTTTTTTTTGTAATGTCTTATGTACTTGTAAAATGATATGGAGCAGAAGAAAAATTTCCAACGGACAATCGAGTTGACTGAATTGAATTGAATTTGCGGTCTAAACATTCTTCTCCTTTTCCTTTGACTGTTCTAGTTCTCTGGAACTGTTGTCACAGCCTCTTGACACATCTTTTCTTCTTATCGCATTCCTCATCCAGCCAATCACTGGCTGTTTTTTTTTTTTTTTCTCCCTAATTACCATTCTAATCATACATGTACCAGCTCCATGTAAAGCATCGGAAAAAAGTTTAACACCTTTCATCACATCATTACCCAAAATATTCATGGCTGTGACAACACTCTCTTTAACCCATTCCCTGCCTGGGACAAGTAACGCTCATCCAGAAAACCGAAAATCACTACGCTCAGGACGAGTGTGTCTCATTGTAACTTCATCACAGAAAGCAGAAAAATCTACTTGGGAGACGACCATCTTAAATGTTCTCACCTCTTCTACTGGTGTCAAGGAACGGCCCCTTTCCCTTCACGCGAGCAGCCAGCTGACCATATATTATGCAAATTGTGAGTTGAGAGGTTACAGCTGGTAAGCATATTCAAGATGGTAGCTCAACCTAGCACTTCGTCGACGCCTCCCATTTTCCAAGCGTTACACTGCACTTGATGTTTTAGATGAAGTTCGAAATTATAAAGATAGTGATGAAGACCTTTGAGGATCGGATCCTGATACTAGCGATGAGGAGGAGACGGATGGGAATCAGCACCATTCACTTTTATCGGAGATACGTGCTAGTGATGACGTGGCTTCATTGTTAGTTGCACATGACAGCAGTGAATACAACGCCGCGAGCTAGGGTGACAAAGCGGAAATAGCTGAACCCGTGCCATCAACGAGCACTGCACGCCCTCCTGTCATGACCAGAGAGGGTCGTGGACATGGTAGGGGCTCAGGACGATGGCGAGGGTCCCATGGAAGTGGTCGGGGAGCATGGCATGGGGCGTGGTCATTGCCAGCCTTGGTGGTGTTTTTCACTGGAAATCCTGGTCTGAAAGTCAACTGTGCCAATTTTCAGCTGTACAGAGCTCCAGTCTTCAGTTCCTTCATGACCAGAAACCAGATTCAGCAAGTAGCTCTTTTTTTCTTTTTTTTTTTCATTTTTGTTTTTGTTACTACTTGATTGTTCATTCCTCCACTGTTTATTTCTGTATTTCTCTTCTTTGCCATATTTCCTACTGAAATCACATAATTATGCAAATAATGACTGTATGGATAGGTGGGACTCTGGAGTGTGTGTGTGTGTGTGTGTGTGTGTGTGTGTGTGTGTGTGTGTGTGTGTGTGTGTGTGTGTGTGTGCGCGTGTGCACATGTGTGCCTAAGCATTGTTTATTTCTGTATGCAAGTTTTCCATATAAGTTTGTTCATTTTGTAAAACACAGAAGCACTCATGCACAGCAGTTTTTTTCTTTCATGCCATTGTGGTGTTTTTATAATCATCTGTGTGTGATACTGTTAGTGTGTGTTTATGCATATATGTACATGTGTGTGTGTGTGTGTGTGTGTGTGTGTGTGTGTGTGTGTGTAACTCTGTGTGTGTGTGTGTGTGTGTGTGTGTGTGTGTGTGTGTGTGTATGAGTGTGGGGTGTGTGTGTGTGTGTGTGTGTGTGTGTGTGTGTGTGTGTGTGTGTGTGTGTGTGCATGTGTGTGTGTGTGCCCATTGTGGGTCTGCTTACTGTGTGGTGTGTGTGTGTGTGTGTAAATTGTGTGTGTGTGTGTTTTTGTACTGTGTATGTGAGTGTGTGTGTGTGTGTGTGTGTGTGTGTGTGTGTGTGTGTGTGTGTGCGCGCGCCCAAGTGTGGGTCTGCTTACTCTCTGTGTGTGTGTGTGTGTGTGTGTGTGTGTGTGTGTGCCAAATTGTGGGTCTGCTTACTTATCTTGAAACTTTTATTCTGTATTTCAGACTCTTCTTCCGTTTCTACAGTGTTTTCTCTGTGTGTGTGTGTGTGTTTCTTTTTTCTTTTCAACAGACAATTGTTTATTTTTTTTCTTCAGACTTTTTTTCCATGGTTGTCATTTTGAACATTTACCAATGAGTATTATACTAGAACAATTTGGACCACACTGTATACTTGCAGTGATGCTGAATAAACACTAAAAGAAGTTCTTGTCAGTGTTTTACAGGTTTCATGTGTTGTGTAACATGTGTATGTGTTCAGAAACTGTTCTTTTTTTTTGTAACACCACCATTGGTACATCCCTGTCCATCCCCTAATGGCCAACAAAGCTAGATTATATTATATAGCATCATAGCTTGGGGTAAAAGGAAAGAGAAGCCATAAAAACCTAACAAATAACTCAATAAATGGATGAGTAATGTAGATGTTAGTGAACATACCATGAAAAGCATGATTATGCCCCTTTTTACCTAAAAAATAGTACCCTCAATTATGAGCAGATTATCATCAAGAACAAGATTCCTTAGGATTTATATGACTGTCATGTGTTAGTGCTGATGTTGAATAATTAGTCACACCCACTTTTTCATTGTTTTCACTGATTTTATATGGTGCGATTTGCTTTTGTATACTTGAAAAGCGTTTTTTTTTGTAAAAACCACCATTCATTATATCCCTGCCCATCCCCTAATGGCCAACAACACTACATTATTATTATACAGCATCATAGCTTGGGGTAAAAGGAAAGAGAAGCCATAAAATCTAAGTCATATGTCAACAAATAAATAAACAGGGATTGAGGTTCTGAACCTACCCCAAATAGTAAAATTATGCCCCTTTCTAGTAGAATTGGGGTACCCCCAGTAAGATACAGATTGTTACACAGAAACACATTTACTGACAACAATATGAATCCCAGTGTTTGTAATGTTGTTGAGCAAAACACCAAAAGGTATTTCTGCTGTGTTTAGTGGGCTTTTTATGTGCTGAATTGTTCTAAAACTCTCGAATTGAAAACAAAACAAAAACGGTTTTATCATATGTTATTAGTGTGAACCATCATTATTACCCATAAAATAAAGTTAGAATGATGTGAAATTGTAGACAAGGGTATAAGGAAGTGCTCCACAAAAAATCTAACAAATAACTCAATAAATGGATGAGTAATGTAGTTGTTAGTGAACATACCATGAGAAGCATGATTATGCCCCCTTTTTACCTAAAAAACAGTACCCCCAATTATGAGCAGATTATCATCAAGAACAAGATTCCTGGGATTTATGTGTGACTGTCATGTGTTAGTGCTGATGTTGAATAAATAGCGAGACCACTTTTTTTCAGTAGTTTGACTCATTCTATTTGGCGCAGTGTGTTTGTGTATACTCAAAAACTGTTATTTTTTGTAAAATTTTTATAATTATGTCAATTTCTGATATACTAATTATCAACATAATCAAGTCATTTTGACAGGATATTGTAGACAAATGCATAACAACAAAACATGCAAAAAATCAGAGAGATCTGTCAGGAAATAAGTGAGCAGTAACCATTTCATTGAACCTGCCCCAAAAAGCTAAATTTTACCACGGCATACAGATTTTCAAACGTGCTATTATACTGTGGCAGTGAAGGGGTTAAACTCGCCAGAATGTAGCTGACCTTTAAACATATGTACGTGTTCATCTGACCACATTACTCGCTCTTCACTTATGCTGGGTATGGGATGGTATATCTGTTCTAACTGGACATAGTTCCGTGTAAGCTGAACTGGTAAACGCCATGAAAAAAAATTATCATTCACTTTCAAACTGCAGTTAGAAGCTATTTCTCTTGACACCAAAAAGTAATCAATAAGAGAGAGAGAGAGAGAGAGAGAGAGAAAGACACAGAGACAGAGAAAGACAGAGAGAGTACATGCACACAATCTCATGCCCACAAGCATAACACACACACACACACACACACACACACACACACACACACACACGTGCGCGCGCATGCATGCGCTCATACCTGCTGCTGGCTACTGGCCATGATTCAGTCTGAAACCAACATAAGGGGCACAGTGTAATGACCAGAAGTACACTCAGAGTCAGCATCCCACAGTGAAAACTAATATGTATTAGGCAAGAGTTAGATGACATTTCCAAAGTGAATGCAGTGTGTGTACAGGGAAAAAATGCAAGAGGTTTCCAAAGTACCCATGCATATCTTTGGTGTATTTGACAAACGGGACTTCCAAAGTGAATACAGGTGTGTTATGTGAGAGATAGATCATGTTTCTAAAGTAAACATAGATATATACTATGTAACACATATATGAGGCTTCTCAAATGGATAAACTATGTATTATGTGATAGATGTCAAGGTATGTATCATGAGGTTTCTAAAGGGGGTCAAACTCATATTACGTAGCAGACAGATAAGGTTTCTAAAATGTATACAATATGGATCATGAAAATCCGTATTTTCATTTTTGCCGCTCTGGATCATGAAATGGAGAGGTAAGCATTTCATTTCATGTGAACTGGGCGTGTCTGTGGGGTATGTGTGTGATGTTTTTGTGGGGAGGAAAAACAATGTGTGTGTGTGTGTGTGTGTGTGTGTGTGTGTGTGTGTGTTTGCTAGTGTGCAGGGCTATTTAGTTTCTCATGAGTGAAGGAGGCAGCTGGTGTGTGACTTGCTTTTTACACTCTCTGCTGTGCCCAGTGGCCTTCATAACAGCACAGCAGGACTTTAAGGCCACGGCTGCAGTGGATGGTTTGGCGTTGGTTTTCATTTTCTCTATTTTTTGGATGCACAACATGGAGTCCGTGAGTTGTACTGAAAGAAATGGTCCGAGCGAAGTTTTATCTTTGCAAATTCAAAAAAAAAAAAAAGAATCATGGAGATAGAATAACAAGTGAAAACTCGCTTAACACCATGATGGCATGCTTTTTGTTTTTCACTGTGTGCTTTAACCCTCTTGTATTCATAATGGGCGCAGACAGGAGCGCTGAGACAGCGCGCTAGATTTCATAATAGTCATAGACGAGAGCTGCCCGACGCATGTGTATGGTACTTTTCCATCACCTGCTGACGCCGTGAAAATGCTTGGAGAGCCACTAGAAGTTGCTGGGATTTCCCACTATAGCCCAGTAATGTGGCAGCACTATTTTTGGATGCTGGGACCACTTCCATTCACCAAGAAAGAGGAGAAACTGCAAGCAAAAAGTTGTGTGTGAGACGGACTGATTTTCACAATGGCGTCGTCTGCTAACAACAGCGAGTTTGATGATATTCCTGAGTATTCAGCGGAGGAGTGGGATCAAATTATGCAAGAATTAGAGAAGTATGAAAATGGAGAGTTAGGAGAAGAGAATGATGTTGAAATCGGCACCAATGAAAGAGCGGAAACTGGTGAAAGCGACCCTGAGAACAACATGCTACTCGCCGTTCTGCAAAACAATGGCGACCGGCAACACATCCTGCCCGCGTGGCCCCATTCCAACAGCTGACAGGCCCTGCACATTCACTGCCGAACACCGCCACCGCACTAGATTATTTCTTTTTTTTCTACCTCTAACATTTTTTCAACTAGTAGCAGAAGAAACTAACAGATACGCTCAACAAAAACAAGCAGCTAAGGGCACACCTGACTTCCTATGGTTCGACACAACAACTGATGAAATGCAGGGCTATGTCTCTGTACTGATTATTCCATATGACAATTAAGGGACGACGCATAGAAACGTCATCATATATGTGTTCTTTCTGCCAGGTGCCTCTATGCTTTCATAAGGATGACTGTTTCCGTGTTTACCATGCGCAGAAAGTGGCTCAACAGTAGGGCAGTTTGGCTAGTCTCTGTGTTTGTGTGTACGTGTATATATGCTTACCTGTAGTTTATGGTGACAGTGCTTCAATGACGCTTGGCAGTGACACTCTACTCAATTTCCTCACTGTACAGCTATACAGTGTGTAAATACATATGGACATGTATAAGATGCTTAGAGCAGTGACAGAAAAAAACAATAAGGAACTGTGCTTGAATCTACAGTAATTGTTCAGTAGTGACAATTGACACTAGTTGTGTGTGACATTCTGTGGATTACCTGTGGGGACTGAACAGGCGGATAGAAAACAGATCATCTCAGGAAGGCCGCAGCTTTCATTTTACAACACTAACGTGCATGTGCATGGGATAACTGCATGGTGGTGTGCTGTATCAGAATTATCACCATCGCATGTGACACACTGGGCGACATTTTGATGACAGTGACACGACCTTTCACCTTGAGACACACACAATCTTGTTCACCAGTATAGAACAAAGCCTTGTGACCATACATGCAGAATTTCGTGGCTCTGGAGGTTTTATTCTTAGTTGTGGTGAAGCATGAACCATACATACCCATCTGAAGGCTAAATTCACCAAAAATACCTGAAAACTAGGGGGAATTTGGCCTCAGAGAATCTGAATACAAGAGGGTTAATGGTAAGTTAAGGAAATCTTCTGGTTTCATTTTTCGGAAAGGTATGCTGGTGGAAATGGATGCCAAGTGTATAACCATATACATGACAGTGGCGCAAAATCTACATAGTTGTGACGTTGCCTGCCTTAATTAAGAGAAGAAGCAAGTTCATATAACTTCATGGAATGCATTAAAAAAAAAAAAAACTGTAAGTGATTCCACAAGACAATATGGACACATAAATTACAAGACAAAATACGATGCGTTTCGACCCCACAGGTCTTCCTCAGGTAAAACAAACAACATTCAGGACGATGAAAGCGAAGAACCAGCAATCACCTGTCTTCCCATATTCGGTGCAAGATGGGTGTTGAATGAAAACGAACCCCTTGGAAGAAGACAATGGGATTTTACACAATAATGATGACAATGATAGTAACGATAGCAATAGCAATAATAGTAATGATAATAATATCGATAAAAATATCTAAATAATAAAGGGAGGGATAGCAATAGCAATACTAAAAAAAAAGTAATGATAATAATATCAATAAAAATATCTAAATAATAAAGGGAGGAATCGATAAAAATATCTAAATAATAAAGGGAGGAATCGATAAAAATATCTAAATAATAAAGGGAGGAATACTACCACATTTAATAACAATATGACGATAGTAATTATAATATTGATAGTGGCTATATACAGAAGGGGGGGGGAAAAACAAAAGACACAGTTGCAGGTTTTTTTTTGTTTGTTTCTTGCAGGTTTTTTTTTTTTTTTTTTTCTTTTTTTATAGTCTCCTCAACGAACTAAGAGAAAACAGAAAAAAAAGACGCCTCCATGTGAGCGATTTATACAACAACAAAAGTGAATGGACAATCTGGACACAAAGTGGCCAAAATGAAATCACTGTACAAATTGCAATGAAAAGCCATCAGAAAGACCAACACACACCAAATGTGCAGCTACATACAGTGAGCAAAAAATGAACAACTCCTGTAAAGCGAGGGAAGGGATAGGGGTGAAGAGGAAGGAGGAAACAGGAAGGGGGTGGATGAGGAGATTACAGATTTTATACACACACACACATACAGATTTTATACACACACACACACACACACACACACACACACACACACACACACACCTGGTTTATGCACAGCACATATTACACATGTTGTTTACATGAACACATTTTTCTGTTCTCGTGTCACGATTGAGATGTTATTCATTTTCTGAAAACATTTTGGTTTGTATGTGCACTGAACGAAGGCAACAAGTTATTTCCACTTTAAATCAACAGAGTGAAGTTGATCAGGTTCTGAATGAGTTGTGTGAACAACAGCTAGGATGAGTTAGACTGCTCTGGAAAAGATCATGCTCTACAACCACCAGAATGAATTAGACAATGTTCTTTTAAAAAAATCATATTTTACAACCACCAGAATGAATTAGACAACGTTCTTTTAAAAAAATCATATTTCATAACCACCAGAATGAATTAGACAACGTTCTTTTAAAAAAAAATCATATTTTATAACCACCAGAATGAATTAGACAACGTTCTTTTAAAAAAAACATATTTTACAACCACCTGAATGAATTAGACAACGTTCTTTTAAAAAATCATATTTCATAACCACCAGAATGAATTAGACAACATTGTTTTAAACACCCATGCCTTACAACCACCAGAACCAATTCAAAAGATCTGTCTTTACAATTAGCCTAGTGAATTAGATCAGTCTTTACAATTAGTCTCATGAATTAGATCCGTCTTCACCATTAGCCTAATGAATTAGATCCGTCTTTACAATCAGCCTAATGAATTAGGTCCCTCTTTACAATTAGCCTCATGAATTAGATCAGTCTTTACAAATAGCCTAATGAATTAGATCAGTCTTCACAATTAGCCTAATGAATTAGATCCCTCTTTACAATTAGCCTCATGAATTAGATCAGTCTTTACAATCAGCCTCATGAATTAGATCCGTCTTATCAATCAGCCTAACGATATAGATCCCTCTTTACAATCATTAGCCTCATGATTAGATC
>JADBJO010001889.1:91942-96942 GCA_016801955.1 Conus betulinus
TCTTTGTCTGTGTCTCTTACACACACACACACACACACACACACACACACACACACACAGGACACACACACACACACCCATTTGATAAAATAACTGCACTGACCACCACGATGAAGGAGCGATAGTGCTGACAGGCGCCAAACAATTCGAGGATGACAGCGATGATCTGGAAGAAGTTGCCAATGATAGGCGCCCACATGTAACCCAGGAAATCAAACACCTGCCGCTCCACTGTGGACACCTGCACACAATAGCCTACAAACATTGTTGATACAAACACAAACTGACATTGCTGATACAAACACACAAACTGACATGTGATACAAACACAAACTGACGTTGATAAACACACAAAACTGACATTGTTGATACAAACACAAACTGACATTGTTGACACAAACACAAACTGACATTGTTGATACAAACACAAACTAACAAGTAACATTGTTGATACAAACACAAACTGACATTGTTGATATAACACAAACCGACAGACAAGCACACTTCTATCTCTGCACACATGCATGATATATAATGCACCTACATATCATCAGCATCACTCACACACAGACACAGACACACACACACACACACACATTTATATACAGTGACATGTGCACACACACATACCGACATCTTTACACCATCTACTCACATCTGTGTGCTTGATATGGTGGGCTGAGACTGAGTGAAAGGTAAAAACTTCAAGATCATTCTATTAACACACACAAACAATAGTGAATCTGGTGTGTTGAGAGATCGCGAGTGACATTCAAGAAACGTGAGCCATCCACGTGAAGAGTGATGTGAAAAATCCCATGAAAAACCAAAGAAATGAAATCTGTGGACAATGCCCTGACAGGAGTCCCTCTCCTCCTGGCCTCTCTCATGACTGGCCCCCTCCCACCCTCCTTCAGTTCATATATAGCAGGAGGACAGGGCACTCCACACTGAGACATCACATGTTCACAAAGTTCCATACTGGCCAGTCTTCAAGTTACCCATGCAGCACAGCCTCACACATGAAAAGCTGAGGGCAGAGACCTGGCCTGCCAACACACTGATGGGGGAAAAGCTTTATGGATCACTGAACAGCCTCCACCCTACAGCAGCCTTCGTCAGTGCCTCTGGGGCTCCTGTCCGAGTGAACGAAGAAGAAGGTATGGCTGGAGAGGTCACAGTAAAAAAGAGTTCTCCCAATGCAACAGCTGAGGGTAGATGACACCTGACCTTACAGTACCTACAGTCAACGAGTTCTCCCAATGCAACAGCTGAGGGTAGATGACACCTGACCTTACAGTACCTACAGTCAACGAGTTCTCCCAATGCAACAGCTGAGGGAAGATGACACCTGACCTTACAGTACCTACAGTCAACGAGTTCTCCCAATGCAACAGCTGAGGGAAGATGACACCTGACCTTACAGTACCTACAGTCAACGAGTTCTCCCAATGCAACAGCTGAGGGGTAGATGACACCTGACCTTACAGTACCTACAGTCAACAAGTTCTCCCAATGCAACAGCTGAGGGTAGATGACACCTGACCTTACAGTACCTACAGTCAACGAGTTCTCCCAATGCAACAGCTGAGGGAAGATGACACCTGACCTTACAGTACCTACAGTCAAAGAGTTCTCCCAATGCAACAGCTGTTGAGTAAATGATACCTGACTTTACAGTACCTACAGTAAACAAGAGTTCTCCCAATGCAAATTACTTTAAAAACTGTTTTGTCTGGAACAAATTCAGTCGCTCTCACTAGTTTTTCCAATATTTCAAAGCCTGTAGTTCCTATTTCTCTTCAAAATGTCATTTACACACGAGTTAGCAAGAGTTCTCACTCTCTGGTCATCACGCACAATAGTTGTACACCACAAGTGCAACTACCACTCAAGAACTTCATCTCAAGACATTTTTTTTCCAGTTCTTTATATTCATTGTATTTTCAACACACTTGTGAAAAAAGAAAAACAAAACAGCCAAATTCTATGGATAAACATGTCTGTATAACGCACAAATACAGCAATCTGGTATGAGGATAACAAGAACCAGATTACTCAGGTAAGATACATTTGTGTGTGTGTGTGTGTGTGTGTGTGTGTGTGTGTGTGTGTGTGTGTGTGTGTGTGTGTGTGTGTGTGTGTGTGTGTGTGTGTGTGTGTGTGTGTCCTCCCTCCAGTTGTAGTGATCTTCATAACTGACTGTTGTGTGATACCAAGTCTGCTCAGCCTTCAACGTCTACAATATTTCGTGTACTTCATAAAACGTTCTAACTGCACAATGGCTTACAATGGGAAAACAGAAGAACGTGATTGTGAAAATGGTGATGTCGTCACTTACCGTGAAAATCATGATGTGGTCATTTACTGTTCAAGACTAGAATCAGTTGTTGGTTAACACTTTCATCAGTGTAGCTGGGAAAAAAAAAACTGCAAAATTTTAAGGACTCTTCTGACATCAGAAAAAATCTACAAATAAAAGCTCTGTTGAACTGGACCAGATACTGCATGCTCAGGAGCAACCTAAGGAGTTGGTTACTGGCACAAGAGCCAAGTTTTACAGCAGGAAACACTCTTGCCACAACAACCATGCTATTTGACAATCTTCTAAACCTCTCCTTTCTCGCACACTACAACTGCGACTGTCTTTTATCACCACACAAGTGGTAACAATCCTGTATTATTTTTTTGATATTTTCGTCAACATCATAACTGTTTTCATTATTCCTATCACTAGAGTTGTTATCATCATTACTACTTCAAACTCGTATCATCTCCCTTCCTGACAGCCTTGTTTTCATTCAATGCCCATCTTGTGCCAAATTCGACAAGGATCAGCAATTGCTCATTCGGCATTTTGATTGTCCCAAGTGTTGTTTCTCTTGCCTGCAGAAGATCCATGAGGTCAAAACGCATGCTGTTTTAGCTTATGATTCATTTGTCCACATTGTTTGGAGTCATAATAATTACTTTTAAAACTCGTTTAGATCACCGCCAGCAGCCGCCCCACTTTGCAACTACATCAAGTAACTGCTTTTATCTTAATTTTGCAAGTGTCACTGTCAGTAAGAGCAGATGTGCTGTTATGAATCATGACACTTAACTATCTTAAGAAGCATCAGTCAACTGGGAATTCTCACACCAGCTGCAGTTGACACTGACAAGCAAGCAAAGAAATAGGTTGAGAAGCAAATTAAACTATGGCCAAACAAAGAAATAGGTTGAGAAGCAAATTAAACTATGGCCAAACAAAGAAATAGGTTGAGAAGCAAATTAAACTATGGCCAAGCAAAGAAATAGGTTGAGAAGCAAACTAAACTATGGCCAAGCAAAGAAATAGGTTGAGAAGCAAATTAAACTATGGCCAAACAAAGAAATAGGTTGAGAAGCAAATTAAACTATGGCCAAACAAAGAAATAGGTTGAGAAGCAAATTAAACTATGGCCAAGCAAAGAAATAGGTTGAGAAGCAAATTAAACTATGGCCAAACAAAGAAATAGGTTGAGAAGCAAATTAGACTATGGCCAAGCAAAGAAATAGGTTGAGAAGCAAATTAAACTATGGCAAGACACACTTTACAGCTTTTACTATTGCCAGAGAGAGACAGTGTGTGTGTGAGTGTGTGTGTCAAAGTCAAAATTTTATTTAGAGATGGAAACATTATATAAGCAGCATATATCTGTTTTTTTTACATCAAGCCATCTATGAAAAAAGAAAAGAAAGAGAAAAAAAAAACTCAAATCGTGTACATTGCCTTCCATCAAAAGAAAAGTAAACATACCGTCTTACCCCCTCCCATCTCCTCCCCTTTACCCACTCACTTCCGTTCACGTAAAGGTATCAATGCTCATTGCCGCTCCTTTGGTTACATTCACGAAGTGTGTATCTTTACCAATGTATTTCTTTTCTGCACAGGATGGACATTTTTTCAGTATCGTAATTTTTTCATATGGTTAACGATTCATGAGATAATCTTTCAATTTTTTCTTAAATGTGTTTTTATTTTTTGTATTTTTAAGGGTTTTGTGAGTTTATTCCACAGATTTCCACCTGAATATATATATATATATATATATATATATATATATATATATATATATATATATACAAAACTGGATTTGTATAAATTGCTGCTTTGTCTAAGAATGGACAATAAATGATAATGTCTATGGCAATTGACTCTAAATGTTTCTGTAATATTTTGGGGAGCTGTTCCATTAATAACCTTATGCATACAAAGGGCTTTATTGAAAAAGAGTCTGTTTGGGAAGGTTAATATTTTAAGTTGTTTGTAATCTTCATCAGTTAGGAAGCTCAATTTTAACAATACTAATTTCAATGCTCGTTTGTACAGATGATGAATTAATTTTAAATTATGTTCACTACAGTTGTCCCAAGGGTTGATGCATAATCAATTAATGACAAGATATGTGCACAGAAAAAAAGTTTCCGAGAGTGGGCATCATGGACATTTTTATTCGAGACAACTGAAGTATTTTTTTAAAAGGCGTTTTGCTAAGAATGTTATATGTTCAGTCCAAGATAAATCTTTGTCAATAATGACACCTAGTGTTTTGTGTGAACTGACTTCCTCAACTTTATTGTTGGATATGAGTAAAGGCTGAATATTTTTATTTCATTTTTTGTCAACTTTGTCTTGTAGACATGTACATGCACTTTGTTTTAATAGCATTCAAAGACATATGGTTTAGTTGTGTCCATGCACTAAGTTTATCGATATCTGCTTGAAGCTTAATTGTTAATTCATATAGACATCAGAGTCGTTCTCGTGAAGAGATGTATCATCTGCAAACATTTCGCATTTACATTAAACAAAACAAGGCAAATCATTTACGTAAATAGTAAACAAAATAAGTCCTAACACAGAGCCTTGTGGAACACCATATCTGACAGGCATAAATGTTGACAATTTGTCAGCTACAGCTACTAATTGTTTTTCATCACATAAAAAAGATGAAATAAGACTTATGAATTCTCGA
>JADBJO010001889.1:111942-114442 GCA_016801955.1 Conus betulinus
CGATATCTTTTCCTGAAATGATTGCAGTTCCTGTGCTCCTGAATGCATGTACTTTGACGTCAAAATCAACGTTAGCACACGACTTTTCCTGAAATGATTGCCGTTCCTGTACTCCTGAATCCATGTACTTTGACGTCATATCTTTTCCTGAATTCACCCAGTGCCTGATTCCATGTGTATTGACGTCAGATCTTTTTCTTAAAATGATTGCAGTGCCGGATTACATATACATTGACGTCATATTTTTTTCTAAAATGATTTCAGTTCTTGTACTCTTCAGATAATGTACTCTGACGTCATATCTTTTTCTGAAATGATTGTAGTTCCTGTACTCCTCAGTTCATGTACATTACTGTTTATATCTTTTTTGCCTGAAATAATTCCTGTTCCTGTACTCTTCAATCCATGTGCATTGACGTCATATCTTTCCTTGAAATGATTACAGCGCCTGTACTCTTCAATCCATGAGTATTGACGTCATATCTTTCCTTGAAAATGATTGCAGCGCCCGTACTCTTCAATCCATGTGCATTGATTGACGTTATGTCTTTTCCCGAAATGATTCCAGTTCCTTACTCTTCAATCCATGTAAACTGACGTCATATCTTTTCCCGCAATGATTCCAGTCCCAGTACCCTTCAATCCATGTGCATTGACGTCATATCTCTCCTTGAAATGATTGCAGCGCCTGTACTCTTCAATCCATGTGCATTGACGTCATATCATTTTCCCGAAATGATCGCAGTTCCTGTACTCTTCAATCCATGTGCACCGACGTCATATCTTTTTTCCCGAAAACGATCCCAGATCCTGTACTCTTCCATCCACGCCCACTGACGTGACCTCTTTGGGCCCAGTGGTCCTAGTTCCTGTGCCCATGGGACCGCTGACTGAAGGCGGTGACGGCTTCAGCAAAGGGAGACCACCTGCGGAGGCCACGCTCCGGACATCCGTTGCGCAAGCTGTCGGCGACAGCCTGCATCCTTAAGGAAGACGAGCATCCTTCCTCTGATCACACCAAGCCAGGGACAGGACAGTTAGGCGACGATGCGTTGGACAGAAGTGACGCGTGTCACGTGCGGCGCTCACAGCTGACGTGGTGCGGAACAAGAGATCACGTTTGACTACTGCTGGCAAATCGCGTGGGGGTTGGTTAGACAGCAGAAGATCAGTAGAGAACTGGTGAGAGAAGTGTTACGGGTCACAGCGTAGAACTTGGTTAAAAACAAGACAGGAGAAGAAGAAGAAGGAGGAGGAGGAGACGAGGAGGAGGAGGAGGAGGACGAGGAGAAGAAGAAGAGAAGAAGAAGAAGAAGAAGAGAAGAAGAAGAAGAAGAGAAAAGAAGAAAGAAGAAGAAGAAAGGAAAAAGAAAAGCAAGAAGAAGAAAAAAAAAAAAAAGAAAGAAAAGAACGAAAGGAAGGAAAGAAGGAAAGAAGAAGAAGAAAAAAAACAAGTTGGTGGTGCTGGTCAGTAATTTGTGTGGGCTGTGTTGGACACACTGGACAGTACAGGTGGAGAGCGCTGCCCAGAGCTTGTCGTTGAATGGACAGTGGTCATTTCTGTGTGAGCGGTCAGCACAATACGGGTGGAGAGCATTGCCCAGAGCTTGTCGTTGGACGGACAGTGGTCATTTCTGTGTGAGCGGTCACCACAATACAGGTGGAGAGCGCTGTCCAGAACTTGTCGTTGGACGGACAGTGGTCATTTCTGTGTGAGCGGTCAGCAGCTCCAGTTGAGCCTGTCTAGTGAGTATACAGAACAATGTGTTTGTCTGGACAATGTGCTAGTGACACATGGCGATGCCATCACTATACAGAACAATGTGTTTGTCTGGACAATGTGCTAGTGACACATGGCGGTGCCATCACTATACAGAACAATGTGTTTGGACAATGTGCTAGTGACACATGGCGATGCCATCAGTATACAGAACAATGTCTTTGTCTGGACAATGTGCTAGTGACACATGGCGATGCCATCAGTGTACAGAACAATGTGTTTGTCTGGACAATGTGCTAGTGACACATGGCGATGCCATCAGTATACAGAACAATGTGTTTGTCTGGACAATGTGCTAGCGAGACAGGGCGATGTCATCGTGCCCTGCTTTTAAATTAACGAATAAATGAGTAATAAAATGAACGAATAAGTCAATGAAGGAAGGAAGGAAGGAGGGAAGGAAAGGAAGGAAGGAAGGAAGGAAGGAAGGAAATGAAGGAAGGAAGGAAGGAAATGAATGAATGAAGGAGTGAATGATGAATGAATGATGAAAAACAATGAATACATAGATAGATAGACAGACAGACAGATAGACAGACAGACCAGACAGATAGATAGCTAGATAGATAGATAGATAGATAGATAGATAGATAGATAGATAGATAGATAGATAGATAGATAGATAGATCGGACAGGTAGATCGACAGGTAGAGGGCAGATCGAAAATTAGAAAAGATAGACAGACGGACAGACAGACAGACAGGACAGACAGACAGACAG
>JADBJO010001889.1:119442-121942 GCA_016801955.1 Conus betulinus
TCATCGTCAGAGACGACCCGTAGCGCCTGAGCTTACGCCCACATGCTCTGGGCTTATAAACTCGTGACTGCTGTCTCCAGTGTTGTTTCTGTCGCTGGGACAGTGGCACTGGAGTGGCCTCTCCGGGGTACAGGTCTGGACGAAGTGTTGGAGATCGCGTGGTGCTCAATCACCAGGGGATTATGCTGGCAGGATCCAACGGAAAGGACAAACCAGGACAGTGTGGTGCCAGCGCAGCAGCTGCAGGAGTTGCCGGAAGGTGTCATGGTGTGTAGACCTTAGACAAGGCTCCCGTCGGGATTTTCTTTCCGAGTTTATTCCCTTAGCCTTTGTCTCTCCCCGAGTCATTCACAAGGCAGTGAACATATCTGACCCATCGCTAGGAGTCTGGCTTGTGGGCACCAGGGACTATCCACACGCCACAGGGTCTGCATGCCACACGTCTGGGGGCCAGACTTCCTCCGAGTCCCTTGTGGTTTAGCCTGAGTCCATAAGGTCCCAGCTGACACGTGTCGCCATGAGGAGGCACTACACAGGGCTTGCTGGGGGAGAGGCTCTACACTGACAGGGAGAGACTGACCAGGAGGCACTACACAGGGCTTGCTGGGGGAGAAGCTCTACACTGACAGGGAGAGACTGACCAGGAGGAACTACACAGGGCTTGCTGGGGGAGAGGCTACACTGACAGGGAGAGACTGACGAAAAGGCACTACAAAGGGCTTGCTGGAGGAGAGATTACACTGACAGTTAGAGACTGACCAGGAGGCATTACACAGGGCTTGCTGGGGGAGAGGCTCTACACTGACAGGGAGAGACTGACCAGGAGGCACTACACAGGGCTAGCTGGGGGAGAGGCTCTACACTGTCAGGGAGAGACTGATGAGGAGGGCACTACACAGGGGGCTGCTGGGGGAGAGGCTACACTGACAGGGAGAGACTGACCAGGAGGCACTACACAGGGCTTGCTGGGGGAGAGGCTCTACACTGACAGGGAGAGACTGACAGGAGGCACTACACAGGGCTTGCTGGGGGAGAGGCTCTACACTGACAGGGAGAGACTGACAGGAGGCACTACACAGGGCTTGCTGGGGGAGAGGCTCTACACTGACAGGGAGAGACTGACCAGGAGGCACTACACAGGGCTTGCTGGGGGAGAGGCTACACTGACAGGGAGAGACTGACCAGGAGGCACTACACAGGGCTTGCTGGGGAGAGAGGCTCTACACTGACAGGGAGAGACTGACGACGGGGGCACTACACAGGGCTTGCTGGGGGAGAGACTACACTGACAGGGAGAGACTTACCAGGAGGCACTACACAGGGCTTGCTGGGGAGAGGCTCTACACTGACAGGGAGAGACTGACGAGGGGGCACTACACAGGGCTTGCTGGGGGAGAGAGCTCTACACTGACAGGGAGAGACTGACGAGGGGGCACTACACAGGGCTTGCTGGGGGAGAGACTACACTGACAGGGAGAGACTGATGAGGGGGCACTACACAGGGCTGGGGGAGAGACTACACTGACAGGGAGAGAGGGGCTACACTGACAGGGAGAGACTGACGAGGGGGCACTACACAGGGCTTGCTGGGGGAGAGACTACACACTGACAGGGAGAGACTGACAAGGGGGCACTACACAGGGCTTGCTGGGGGATATATATATATATACAAAATATGTGTGTGTGTGTGTGTGGTGTGGTTGTGTGTGTGTGTGTGGTGGGTGTGTGTGAGCGTGTGTGTTGTCCCTCCCCTGCCTTTGCACACATGTACTTAGAGCAATAAATTAGTTCAATACCGACTAGCTTTTTGATAGGATTACGGTCATAGAAAACACATAAACAAACCAAGCAATCACAGCCTGACACAACTGTGGACTGGTATATGGCAACCTGCAGAAAAGGGTCTGAATAAAAAATGTAGTTAATAATACAGTAGCATGGAGAGTGATTTTGATGAAGAATGAACCCACAGTTTAATTCCAACCTGATTTTCTTTGAAGTATATTTTCCAACTCACACACCCCACCACACACACACACACACCCACACACCACACACACACACAACACAACCACACACACCACACACACAGCAAACACACACACACAGAGACAAAAACACATACACACGCACGCGAAACACACACACACACACACACACACACACACAACACACCACAAACACACACACACACACACACACACCAATAAACGTGCAAAAAGAACATTTTCTCTGTAGGTATGGTGCTTGAAGAAATGTGTACCAGTGTACTTGTTGCTAGTCATTAAAAAACAAAATGGAGTTTTTCTTTTAAAAGGCACATAGAACAAACACGGAAAAGTCCCTTAAAACGGAATATAATGCGAATTCAGTACACTTTCGCACTCCGTACATCATACCCCCACCCCCCCAAAAAACAAACAACAAAACAACGGAGAACAAATGAAGAATATCTCTTCCTAAAAGTGACACACAGGAGGCAAACAAGGAAAAACATCTA
>JADBJO010001889.1:131942-134442 GCA_016801955.1 Conus betulinus
TCCATTACAGTTAGGCGGTCAGTCTTTTCTTTTTTCCCCGGTAATCTTGTCCTACGTCAAACCACGCCCAGGTTTCATCCGTTCGCGCCTTAGTATCTTCCCGTCTGGAGCAGGAATAGGAGTTCCTAATCAAGGTTTAATGTATGGAGGGTAAGGATTTGCCTTGGGTTGAGTCTTGACCGCGTAGAAAAATAGAACCTATGCACTGTAATGAAATAATAAATCGAAAGTGGGCAGTTATCAATGATTATGTCGTTTACTGTGAATTAAATGGGGCATCTGGAGCTAATCGGCAGAGTTAGAATTGATGTAACAACCAAACCAGTTTAAAGCTGGAAAAGCAAACCAACAGTCTCAGCATTGGGAGGAAAATTAAGTAAAATTACAGTGGAAAAGACAATCATTCTTTCTGATCCCTGTGTTACTTTGGTATTTGTTTATTTGTTTAATGCGCAGTGAATAAATCCTTGAGTTTCATGGTCATGCTGGGTTTTAATAACATTTCCATAGTTGTTTGTTTTTGTGTTGCTTCCTTCATTATTTTTATCTATTTCATTTCAGTTTGGTCCCTAAAAAGTTGAAAAATCCCACATACTCTCATTTTCTTAACCATTTCCGTTAATGCTTATTGTTTTTGCTGAGAAATAAAAACCTGGACGGGAACAAAGCAATCTTTACTTGTACAATGAAAAAATAATTAAGTTAAGATTCTGCTGTTTTTCATAAATAATCGATCCACTAATCTGGCTAATCACTGTCAAGACAGCCCTTTCTCTTTCTCCACAGCCAAACGTCATTTCCTCTCATCTTCCTCGCTGCCACACAGCAATCATTCTTCCAATAAAGCCTTTCCAACCATCTCTCATGATATTAGTACAGCTTAGTACCCCCCCCCCCCCCCCCCCCCCCCCCCCCCCCCCCCCCCCCCCCCCCCCCCCCCCCCCCCCAACGACAATGAAGACTAACGGCGGTGTCGATCACAGTGGAGCGACCATTGCTACTTTTCTTTTTACTGGAATGGTCTTGCGTGCAATCACGCTCCTTTTTTTTTCTCTTCTGGTGTTGAGGCAAATGAAAAGGACCGGCATACTGGTGGTGGAATAGGATTGAGGAGAAAGTGTTTGGCTGTGGCTCTGAAGTCTCCTGCCTACCCCCACCTCTTGCCTCTTTTTTTCTTTTTTTGCCTTTGTGTATGTGTGTATGATCTTCTGCGCCTTCCCAGTGTCATTGCACTTACACCACTCATTTCACCACACGGTAGAGATAGTCCTGTTCCAGCCCCCGTCCAACAGATCACGGGAGTCCATTTCAGATCCTTGTACGACTACCCACCAGAGGAGGAGACACAGCACCATTGCTGTCTCACTGAAGCGGTGAGAGCAGTCTGGCACCTGTCCTGATCCAACGTACGCAGGATACCGCTTACAAAGCCTCATACTAAGGACAAAAAGGCTTCATAGCGAAGCTCCATGTGAAGCCTTCCCTCTGGAGATCGCCACCAGGTACGGTTCCCTCAACATGCTTCTCTGTAGTACACATGAACACTGTGACGTAATTATAATTATTAAGGTGTCCGGGACGGGGACGCAGAGAATATCGCATGATTTTTCTTTGCATGATCGATCGAAGAGGGAGCGAAATACAGCTTATGAATCGTAATGTGTTTTTTTTTTTTTTTTCAAACTGATCACAACACAAATCGCTGTGCACCATATGACTTAATATTAGTTGTGTTTTGTGGTGATCACACGCTTATTTGCTCAACGTTTCTTGTCGCTGTTCAAAGGAGTCGACCAAAAATGCCGACATGCTCCCCGTTGTAGTTTTTGTAAGGAATGTCCTGAAATTTATGTCTGTTTACTTATTCGTGGTAAACATTTCCAAACGTTTCACAGTCTGTAATTCAACTGACTGTCTAGACTCTTCAACAGCGAATCGGCGGCGATTTTTTTTCTAAAATGTCTATCTGCCAACTCATTATGATAACTGTCGAGAAAGAGCAGGAGCCTGATTAATACTGACTGTTGTCAAGAGGATTTGAAATCAATATTATGCCCGTCCTTTCCCTGATTCCATCATCACCACCTCGTCAGTATCACCAACACGCTTTCACTCACACACACACACACACACACACACACACACACCACACACCACACACACACACACACACACACACACACACACACATACATAAACACGCACTTGCACACACACGCGCGCACAAATTGAAAATCAAGAATATGGAAACCTTTGACCCATTTTGAGGCATGGAGGATAAATAAAAGCAAAAAACAGTGTTAAAACAGAACAATCAGAAATATGTTCTAGGTTCTTAATTGGATTAAACTTTTTCCAAACATCGAAAAGAAGTAGACATTACATGATAAAACATTAGAGCCACAGCTGCAGCCTCTCTCCCTCAGCCCCCTCCCCCCCACCCTTCTCTCTTCCTATCTCTCTCTCTCTCTCTTTCTCTCTCTCTCTCTCTCTCTCTCTC
>JADBJO010001889.1:139442-149442 GCA_016801955.1 Conus betulinus
GTGCATGTCCCTGAAACTATATGTCTATGACCATTCTAATGTTGGGCGGAGCGAGAGAGAATGTGGATGGTGGATGACCTAGAGACAGTCCAAGAAATCATGGATAACAGCATGAGGGACAGAAATGGCTGCAACCTCTCTCTTCTCTCGTGCATGACGGAGGACACAGGGTTGTAGTGATCCCAGGCTGCCTTACAGTTGTCACAGGACCCTATGATTTTCTTTTATCTTGCAATGATAAACTATCCACCCTTAATTCAGATTCCTGGTCATGCCAGTATTCCAGACAACAAGGTGATTAACCAACACGACAAGGATTCACACATCCAGAAAATGTGTCCCTTTTTTGTCCTCAGTCAAAGAGCGAATTTATGCTGAAGATCTACGGCAGGAGGAACGGATCACAAAGTCTGAACATATTGGTATTTCAACCTATATACTTTGGAGTTAAAAGAAAAGAAATGCCATCATTCTGACTATGGAAATCGAACAGAGGAAAGCCACACAGCTGTCGCACTTGTTGCACGTTTTGACTTCTTCAAGGTTGAAGACTTCATGATCTATACAGAGTGAGAAATCATTAAGCCTTACACATCTTAGGCACACAAAAAAAACGTTCGCCTTGAAACTTAATCTTCAGTCTCCTTCTACCATCTGACGCCATATCATGTTTAGAGAAAACAATTGTCTTTCTTCTCGTGTCATTGACACCTGGATCGTGATGAACGCATACCACGTTCTTAGATCAGTCTTTTTAGTTTCTGCAGATGAAAACTTTTAAGACTTGAACCTCTGATTATAATCTGTATATGAATCTGGTTTTACATACAGTCATCCCTCTGTAATCTGTCTATGAATCTGGGTTTTACATTCTGTCGTCCCTTACAAGTTTTTATGACTTTCTGGGCTATACAGCAGACATGACTTGTCAAGGTGGCAATGCTGTCTAATAGACTTTCATGCTCCACCAAGTAGCCAAACCAAACCCAAAGTAAAGTATGCGGACAGAAGAAATATTTCAGTTGTTAATGGACAAAGGGGCGCAAAGTCGACCCCCCCCCCCCCCCCCCTCTTCACCATCTCTTATCATGCCAGTGTCGTCTTCTTCAGAAAAAATAAACGCGATAAACATGCCATGCTGTCCTTTTTTCAAACATGCAGAGTAAAACAGAAACCTATAAGAGTTATTATCAAGTTGATTGATAATTCTTTCCCCCCCTCTGTTCTTCCTTTATCCTTTTCCTTCCTATATCTCTGCTTTTTATGCTTTATGAACGTTTTAAAACAACATGACTTGTTTCCATGAAATAATATATAGCGGCACACTGTTCTGTGCTCACAATCAAGTTACCAAAGAAAAAAATATGTTTGGTTGTATGCAGCTTAACCAAGCTGAATAGCATCTTTAAATCAATATTCGTTCACCCAAAATACAGCTAAGCGTACAACATATATTGCACAACACTTTTTCAATATTCAGAACAAACCAATTTAATTTTTGACAATGATCTGTTCTTCCCACGCCATAAATAACAGACATTGAAATGCTCAACATAATACTCTCCTGGAGTCTGTCAGTAGCAGAGGGAAAATTGGAAGGAAACGAGTGAAATAAACAAAAGAGAAAAAGGAAACATGAGCAAGCAGCGAGGGAAAAGACGGAGAGAAAGAAAAAAAACGAGCTTGTTCTCTTCAAGCACAAGTAACACAGCAAAAATGTTTACTTAGACGTGTCCTCTGGACTGGCCCTTGTCTGTCAAGACCTGTAGTGCCATAATAAAAACTCATGCCCTACATTTTGTTCATGTGGATTGCAGTTTGGTTTTGAGCCCAGTCTACTGGTTTCGTAAGTCAGAATTACAACAGAACTCATCACTTCCTAATTCTAAACTGAATTTTCAAAGACAGCAATACTATAATTACAATGTATAATTATGCTGGATGTCTTCAAGACATTTCTCCTTTTCTTCCTTGCCCTTGCTTAGTTACTGTTGTCTCATTTCTTTCGTTTATCGCATCGTTCTTTTTTTCGCTTGTTGAAAGAAGCCACTAACTCTAAATGACCACATTATTTGCTATACTGCCATGTTTTAAGAAGATGTGAAGCAGCATACTAGACCGAGCTGGCTTGTCTGTCATCGTGCAGTCACGATGGACGGATAATCAATCCACGATCCACGCCTGATCGCTGGTGAGACGAACACTTCGCCGCCTCCATCCCGAAGCGTTATCTCCATTACATTTCCATCACTCTCATACAACTTTACTTCCGTCACGCAATCTTTCAAGCTGCTTCTCATGCCACGAGCACAGACTATTATTAGAGCTTTCGATCTCCTGGAGTCGCTCCTAACAGTGTAGCCATTCTTACTTTATCCGGGAATCTTGTCTTGCGTGAGGTCACGTTCTAGTTTCTCATGGTCTCGAGCTCACTGCAGTCTTGGGTGTAGCAGGTTGGGATTACAGAACATGGAGGTAGGGGATTTGCTGTTGGCTGAGTCTTGTCTGCAACATTGTGCAAACCAATACAATGTGACGAAGACATGGTTTTCATCAGGCATCTGCGCTCTGCTCTGTATCAGTGGACAGACAACTGACCTCCATCATCAGATTAAGCATTCAGAACGCAAATGCTAGAACAGGGGTTAGAATTTAAGAAGCTTCGTGATCATACTTGATGGTTTCAAGTTGTTATTTGTTTTGCATGGTTTTGTGTTTTGTTTTGATTTTTCTTTGCTTCTTTTTTCCTTCATCGTTTCTTTGTGCGGTTTCGTACTTCCTGAAAGAAACGATTGCATTTCAAAGATCCGACGTCATTTTCCAGGCTGAAATGATTAATACAAGCTGGGCCAAATTCAAGTAATATCAATGTGTATTTCATTAAAGGCTGAGGTGAACTTGAGCTGAGCTTGGATAGGCTTAGATGCATGATCGATCTATGGAGTACAGCTATCTGCGTCCAAATAAATACCTTCCTTCCTCATCGTCCAAAGGACATCTCCTTCACATCACCATCACTGTCACACTTTTATTCTTCAGTCTCGCGATCTGGAGCCGTTCTTCATGTCATCAGTGGAGATGAACGTTTAACCTTACACTTCCCCAGACAACGCTGACTCCTGTAGGCCTCCATTACAGTTAGGCGATGATTCTTACCTCTTTTTCTAGGTAATCTCATCCCACATCAGATCACACCCAGATTCCATCCGTTCATGCTGTAGAATCTTCCGGCCTGGAGTTGAATAGGAGTATCCATATCCTGTCCACAGTTTCAGCATAAGCAGGGTGAGGATTCATAGGACCTAAATTCTGTAGTGAAATAATGATGAAAAGGAGAAAACTGTGGAGAACGATTATGTCATTTACTGAGGGCCAAACGAGGTATCTGAAACTAGTTAGCAACTGCAGAATTGATAAAACAATTAGCCTGTTGAGAGCTAGAAAAAAAAGACAATCCAATAGTCATAGGCCTGGGAAGAAACTTGAATGGATTTAGTTTGCAAAGATAATTATTCTGTTTTATCCTAGAGTTAGTTCTGTGTTTGTTGATATGTTTAAAGGGCAACGAACATATCCGTGTGTCTCATGCTATGTTTGCATACGATGTCCCTAGATTGTATGTTTTGTTTTCTTCCTTATTTTTTTCAAAACTTTTTTGTTTGATTGTTTGGGGGGAGGGTTTGTTTGTTTGTTTTTTTGCTCTCTATAGCTAACTGGACCGTTTCTGATAATGCTTGAGGGGGTGGGGGGTGGGAACCATCATCTACGTATACAATCAAAAGAAAATCCCAGTAAGAGTAAGAGTACGCTGCTTCGTAATCTGCATTATCGATCCACCAATCATGGCTGATCACTGTCAAAACAACCCTTACCGTATATCCACAGCCAAACGCCATTTCCCTTTCATCTTCATTGCTGCCACACAGCAGTCATTCTTCAATCACACACAGCCTTTCCAACAATCTCTCAGGATATCAGTACAGACGACCCTCCGGCTTCCCACCTCTCCACACAATGAAGCCTATCGTCGACGTTGATCACAGTGGGGCGACCACTGTTATTTCTTTTTCTACCAGAACTGCCCTGTATGAGATCACGCTCATTCTTTTCTTTTTTTTTTTAATCTTCCAGGATTGAGGCAAACGAAAGGACCGGGTCGCTGATTGGTGGAATGAGATTAAGGAGAAACTGTTCAGCTGTGGCCGCAGTTTCCATCTCTCCCCCATTATTTCACTTTCTTTTTGTGTCTAATCTTTCATGCCCCTCCGGTGGCAATACTCTCGTACAACTCATTCCTGCTGCTATTTACACAGCGACACAAGAGACAGATCTGTGGCAGCCCCAGTCACCAGTCCAAGCGGAGAGAACTCAGTATCAGGTCCGAAAAGACAAGCCACCTGAGGAAACACAGCTCCACTGTCAAGTCATTTCAGCAGTTTGCGTTAATGCAATGCTAGCTCTGATCCAACACACGCAGGATACAACCTACAAAACTCATTCTAAAAAGAAAAAAAAAAATGCTGAAGATCGAAGCCAGGGGCAGTGACGACCTCCTTGAGATCGCCACCCACTTACAGTCCCCTTAATCTGCTGACGCATGAAACGTAAACACTGTGACAACATGATGATTATTGTTGAGGGAGGAGGGGTGGGGGTAGGGAGGGGTAGACAGCCAAAACTGCTCTATTTTTCTTTGCCTTGATCGAAGTAGATGCGAAATATGATATATGAATCGTGTCGGACTTTTTCTTCAAACTTATCACATTACAATCGCTATGCCACGTGTGACTCACAGGAATTGTGTTCAATTGCGATTACACGTTTACTTTCTAAGAACAAATCCAGTTTTTCATATGACTGTCGTGTTCAAGGAATATTCAAATCTGCTCTTTAGAATTTCGACCAAAATGCCGACGTTTTTACCTTTTGTGCAGCAGTTTTCTTAATTTAGTAACTGTGTATCACTTACAAGATGCATATGTACTCATATGTAATACGTATTTCCAAGCACTTCACAGTCTAACATTAACTGAATGTCCAGACTCTCCAAAGGTGAGTCTTTGGTTATTTCTTTTAAATGCCATCAGACGAGTCACTATGAATTTTCAAGAAACTTCGGTACTTAAATTAGAACTGACTGCATTCAACAGATTTCCAAATCAACATTTTGAGCATTCTTTTTATTATTTGTATGACTCCATTACTATCAACTTGTGCAAAACATCACCAAATTTTCACACACACACACACACACACACACACACACACACACACACACACACACACTCTCTCTCTCTCTCTCTCTCTCTCTCTCTCTCTCTCACACACACACACACACACACACACACACACACACACACACACACACACACACACACACACACACACACACACACACGAGTAAACAAAAATAATTTTGACGCATTTGGGGGTATGGAGGATATATATATAAAACCAAACATAGTTGTCACAAATATATAACAAGAATTTAAGATCCAGGTTCTCACTTGGATTGAACTCTTCGAACATTACAAAGACCCAGCCAAAGTTATGATCAATTGCCTAGTGATTCCTCTTCACCTCTTTTCATCAATTAGAGTTGGTTCTTTCTTACCAGCAGTTACGTTGCTTGTTGTGCTTCATAAACGCTAAAACAACACACTGCCTCGTCCTCATCAAACCATTTGCGACAATGCCATGCCCTGTGCCAGCCAAAAATGACTACAGTAAAATTTTGGTTGTGCAAGGCTTAACTAAACTGAATAGCATCTTTCTGTAACATTCCTGTATCCAAAATACAGATAAACATACAACATCAATTGCAAAATAGTCCTCATTCAATACCCAGCACAAAACAAATGAGTTTTTGACAAATATCTATTCTTCAGAAATACTAATTAGCATACGTCAGTGGAAAGTGACAATGTGAAAGATAGAAGTGGAATAAAGGGGGGAGGGGGGGGAGGTAGAAAACGGGAGCAAGCAGATAGGGGAAGACGGAGGGAAAGAAAATGAGCTTGATCCTTTCAACCACATGTCATACACGGCAAAATGCTTACTAGTGTGTGTATCCTGGATTTGCTCCTGTCTACAATGATCTGCAATGAAATGATGGAACTCAAGCCTTCCACTTTGTACATGCGGATTAGAATTTCTTCGGTGTTTTTTTTTTTTTAAGTCCAATCCACTGCTTCTAGGAGTTTTAAAGACAACAAACAGATGTCATCATTCTCCATTTTTAACTCAACTTCATGTGCAGCAATACGGCATTTACTTTGTAAGACCATCCCGGGCCTCTTTAAGACATTTCTCTTCTTCTTTCTAGGTGCTTGCTTAGTTCAAATCCGCCTGTCATTTCTTTCGTTTCTTGCATCGTTTCTGCACAGAAGCCACTAACTCCTAATGACCAATGATCTTATATATTTTCTGTATTTTCTATATACTGCCATGTTTTATGCTGAGGGTATGAAAAAGTATGCTAGACTGAGCTGCCTTGACTGTCATCATGCGGTCAGGACGAACAGATAATCAATCTATGATCCACGCCTGATCACTGTCGAGACTAATACTTCACTGCCTCCATCTCTAAGCGTGATCTCCCTTACATTTCCTTTACTGTCGCACAGCTGTCTTCCGTCACGCGATCTTCAGTACAGACTATCATTAGAGCTTTCCACCTCTCCCAGACAAAGCTGGCGAACGTTGGCGTCGCTCCCAACTGTGTGACCATTCTGACTCTATCCAGGAATCTCGTCTTGCGTGAGATCACGTTCTAGTTTCTTACGGTCTGGAGCTCACTGCCGGTCTTGGGTAGAGTCAGCCAGGATAACAGAACATGGAGGTAGGGGATTTGTTGTCGGCTGAGTCTTGTCGGCAACATTCTGGAAACCAATAGAATGCGATGAACACATTTGTTTATATTGGATACCTCTAGATTCTGGTCTTCTGTGCGTCAGTCTTACGACTGGACTGACAACTGATGCGGTCTTACCCTTCTCTGTTATTTTAGATGCCTACGTTAGAATTAGCAATGAAGACTCGCGACCATACTTGACGGTATAAAGCTCCATTTCGTTTTGTTTGGATTGTCCTTTATTTTTAAATGTATCCTTTGCTTCATTTTTTCTTTCAACGTTTCATTGTACTATTTCATACTTGCCCAAAGGACACGTTTTTAATTCCGCAGATCAGCTTTCACTTTCCAGACCCACATCCTCTATATAAGTTGGCCAAATTTGATAAATGACAATGCTCAGGCTGGACTAAACTCAACTGACTCGCACCATACAGCTTGGACAGACTCTGATGCATGATCGATCAATGGAGCATGGCTATCGATGTCCAAAACAAGTACTTTCCTTCCTCTCCGTCCAGAGCGTATCTCGCACACACTTCCATCACTGTCACGCCTTCATTCTTCAGTCACACGATCTTTGGGCTATTCTAAATGGCTTCAGTGTAGACGATCACTCGATCCTTACTCTTCTCCAGAGAACACCGACTGTAGTCGGGTCCATAACAGCTAAGCGATCATCATTCTTACTTTTTCCCCCCAGTAATCTCATCCTACGTCAAAAATCGCCCCAGTTTCTTCCGTTCGTGCTTTAGAATCTCCCGGTCTAGACCTGAATAGAAGTATCCATATTCCGATCAGAGTTATAGAATACAGAACGTGAGGATTTGCCCTGGCTGCGTCTTGGCTGCCGAGACCAGCAGAACATATATTCTGTAACGACATCAAGAGCGAAATGGAGAAAATTGTGATGATTGTGCCGTTTTCTGTGGACAGATGGGGTGTCTGGAACCCGTCGGCAGTTTCAGAATTGATACAGCAACCGGGCCAGTTGAGAGCTGGAAAATAATCGAAAAGTCGTAGGACTGAAGACAATTACTCGTATTTAAACAGGAAAGATATTCATTCTCTTTTATGTCAGTGTCATGTTTGTGTATGTGTTTAATGGGCAATAATTAAATCCTCAAGGTTTGGGTATGGTAGGTTTCAATAAGATTCCCTAGTCTGTGTTTTGTTTTTTCTTCCTTTTAAATTTTTTTATCTCTTTAAAGATAAAACAGTCCCTCCCACCTACTCTTATCAACTGAACCATTTCTGACAATGCTGCATTTTCTGCTGACTAATCAAGGCCTGGGGGGGGGGGGGGGGGGGGGAAAGCCACATCTACGTCTACAATGAAAAAGAAATGTGTACAATAAACAAGCCTGGTATTATTCTGCTGCTTTGATAACTACATAATCGATCCCCTGATTAAGGCTGATTACTGTTGGGATAACCCTTTCCCTTTCTCCACAGCCAAGTGCCATTTCTCTTGTAATATTCCCCGCTGCCACACGCCAATCATCCTTCAATCACGCACAGCCTTCCCAGCAATCTCTCAGGACGTCAGTACAGAAGACCCTTCCCGCTTCCCACCTTCCCAGACAATGAATACTAACGTCGGCGTCGATCAAAGAGGGTGACCATTGTTATTACTTTTTTTTTTTGCCAGAATGGTCTTGCGTGAGATCAGGCTCCTCTTTTTTTTTTTTCATCAGCTTCCAATGTTCAGGCAAATGAAAGGACAGGCACACTGATTCGTGTAATGGGACTGGGGAGAAACTGCTGGACTGGAGCTGGAGTCTCTCAACGTCCCCTCCATCCTTTTCTTGTGTGTGTGTGTGTGTGTGTGTGTGTGTGTGTGTGTGTGTGTGTGTGTGTGTGTGCGTGTGTGTGTGTGTGTGTGTGCGTGCGTGTGTGTGTGCGTGCGTGCGTGCGTGCGTGTGTGTGTGCATGCGTGCGTGTGTGTGTGCGTGCGTGTCTGTGAGTGTGTGTGCGTGCGCGCGCGCGCGCGCGCGTGTGTGTGTGTGTGTGTGTGTGTGTGTGTGTGTGTGTGTGTGTGTGTGTGTGTGTGTGTGTGTGTGATCTGATCCTTGCCTCCCCTAGTGGCATTGCCCTCACACATCTCATTCCTGCTGCCACTTACACGGCCACGCAAAACAGATAGTCCAGCAGCAGCAGCCTCAGTCCCACAGTCCATGGGGAGGAATCGATATCAGGTTCTGTCAAGACAACCCACTGGAAAAAGACACAGCGCCACTGTCGAGTCCCTTCAGCAGTGCTCAGCAGTGTGGAGTTTCCTCTGATCCACCAACATCCACAGGACACAAAGCCTCCTTCTAAGACGCACACTCACTCACACACACACACACACACACACACACACACACACACACACACACACACACACACACACACACACACACACACACACACACATACACACACACACACACTCCCCCCCTCCCCCCCTCCCCGAAAAAAAGCAGAAAATGCTTAACTACGAGGCCAGCAGGAGTGTGGGTTTCCTCTGCAGATCCTATCCGGCACAGCCCCTTTAATCTGCTTCTATCTGATAAACCTGAACACTGCCACAAAACAATAATGATTAAGGAATGTGTGGAAGGGGGTAAAGAAGGGATGCAAGAAAAAATATTGCATTACTTTTCTTTGGTATGATTGAAGTGAAATCGAAATATAACCTATAAATGGTGTGTCTAATTTTTTTTTTTTTTTTTTTTTCCAACTGATCTGTATACGCCGTGTTATGTTATGTCATATATCAGGAATTGTGTTTCGTAATGATTACACGTTCACTTTCTCAACATGATATCAAGCAATTTCTTCGTTACAAATAAATTATAAATTGTTTTCCACAAAAAGGATATGATGCTCAACTTTACGTTTGGCAAAAGGTACAGTACTGCTAAAACTAAAACAGTGTCAATCTACTTGTTATCTAATTTATGCATATTATCATCATCACTATCATCATCGTAATTGATATTTTCAATATCACTATTATCATTATTATTTTCATTATTATATTAATCATTGGTGGTGTGGTGGTGGTGGTGATATCATCTTCGTCGTCGTCATCATCGTCATCATCACCATAATTATCATCATCATCATCATCATCATCATCGTTATAATTATTGTTTTTCT
>JADBJO010001889.1:154442-156942 GCA_016801955.1 Conus betulinus
TCGGTGAAGCAGAAAACCTTGGTGATAGTCTGTGCTTGCGGCATGAGAAGTCGTTTGAAAAAGACTGCGTGACTGAAGAAAGGTTGTGTGACAGTGATGGAAATGTAAGGGAGAGAACGCTGGAGAGAGAGAGGGAAGTGAAGTGAAGTATTAGTCCCGTGAGCGATCAGCCATAGATCATATATTGATGATCTGTCCATCCTACCTGCACGATGATAGCCGTGTCCATTTAGTCTTGCAGGTAGATCTTTAGTTTTTGTAATGGCCAGAGTAACATACAGTAGTATGGAAAATCATTGGGAGTGTAAGCATTAACGATTTGTTTCAGCATGGAAAAGAAATAATGCTATAAACAAAAGGCAGAAGGAAAACAGAAAGAATAACCAAGGGCATGGGAATAAAGGAAGAGATGTCTTAAAGACATCTGGAATAACCAACTACCAGTGAGGAAAAGGAGACATGTGTTAAAGGCATCCAGTATGATATTACGTCGTATCATTGCTGCCCATAAACCTGTTTGACATAGTTTGGGGTGACTTCGCTTTATTGTCTTTGCAACTCATAGAACAAGCAGACTGGATGAAACAAAACAAAAAAAAACAAAATCATCACAAAAAAAATCCCTGTAATCCTTTCGTACAAAAAAATGTTATACATGAGTTTCACCATTGCAGGTCGTAGCACACCAGAACCAGTCCAAAATATATGACATTTGTAAATATTTTGCCGTGCATTTCTTGTGGTTAAAGGGGTTAAGTTCACTTCTTTCCCCTTCCTCTTACCCTCTCCCCTTGTGCCTTGTTTCTGATTCTGTTCTCTTTTTTTCCCCCACCTCTCTCTTTACGTCACTGTCAAACTGACAGACTCCTTGGGAGTATCATGTTGTGCTTTTATGCCTGTTATCTACGACGTATGAACAAGAGATGTTTGCCAAAAACTCGCCTCGTTTGTGATAGGTTTCAAATAAGTGTTATTTTGAAGTTACACTGTGTGTTTTTATTTGTACTCTGGCTTCATATAAAACAGTGATTGAAATGTGATGTTCAGCTACGTTCCGCCTTGAAACCCCCCCCCCCCCCCCCCCAACCTTCAAAGCACAATACATGGCGTTTTGGTAGTTTGTCTGCCTGTCTATCTGTCTGTCTGTCTATCTGTCTGTCTGTCTGTCTGTCTCTCTCTCTCTCTCTCTCTCTCTCTCTCTCTCTCTCTCTCTCTCCTTCTCTCTCTCCCTTCTCTTTTAGCATTCCTTTTGTGGAAATTTACAACTGTGTGTTGTAATGTAGATCCAAACGTATCCCTGCAGGCACGTGCATGTTTGAAGTAAAGTCAAAGCCAAGGATATGAGCAGTGTTGTGAGGTTGTGCTTTTTTTTTTTTTGATGTTTCCATCTCAACTACAAATCATTGCATAACGCTCACAGACATATGTTTTGTGCTTTGCTTTTTGATGGTTCCATCTCAACTACAAATCATTGCATAACGATCACAGACATATGTTTTGTGCTTTGCTTTTAGATGTTTCCATCTCAGCTACATATCATTGCATAATGCTCACAGACCTGTTTTGTACTTTGCTTTTAATGGTTCCATCTCAACTACAAATCATTGCATAACGCTCACAGACATATGTTTTGTGCTTTGCTTTTTGATGTTTCCATCTCAACTACAAATCATTGCATAACGCTCACAGACCTCTGTTTTGTGGTTTGTTTGTTATCTTGTTTTCAAAAATGAAGACAAACAAACACACACTAATGATGTCTTCAGACCGTGACAAATCACTGATGTGCTCCCCAATCTCATTGTCAGTCGCTCTCATTATGGCAAACGTCACTGGCATTTCATTATTCATTATGTGACGAATCATTCACGTGCTATCAACCTCAAAGCCTTTCTCTCCTTCCGTTTGTTTCCCCCCCCCCCCCCCCCCCCCCCCCCCTCGTGCCCTTTTCCCCTCCCCTTTCCTCTACCCTCCAATCATCGAAAGCTGGGGGGTCACACGCAAAGCGTACAGTTATGGCTAACTTAAACATTCTGCTGGCCGTCTCTCTCTTCTCGTGGCGTCATTACACTGTATTTACACCAGCGGCGTCACAATCGTTCGAGATCCTAACTCTGCTCATTTACCGCGCGGTTCCTGTCTTGCGTGAGCTCACGCGCTGGTTTAGACACACAGCCTCGGAATGGGATGGCAGCCATCGTGGCGGTCAAATGGAACATTTGGCGAGCTGAATGTGAGTTTGGGGACAACGAGGACCTGTGTAATGAGGCCTTTTTACCCTCAATCTCTTTCTTCTTATCCATCCGGCATGAAGCCCCCTGTGGACCAGTCCCATAACGGTAGATGATATGAATCATTTCCCTACTGTATGCGTGCAAAAAATGTTCCCCTGACAGAACAAGCATAATTTAGACTGAGCTTTCGCTCGGGATGGATGACGTAATTGACTTCTATTTTACCATCACCGTTTCATTCATCTCTCTTACTGACTGTAATCTCG
>JADBJO010001889.1:179442-186942 GCA_016801955.1 Conus betulinus
CATAATGATAAGAGTCAGAAGACGATGCAGGGACTTTCCGTCTCCGTCTCCCACACTGTGCATCGATCACTCACAAACACACACACACACACACACACACACACACACCACACACACACACACAACCACAACACCCACCAACACAACCACACACACAACCACACACACACACACACACACAACACAACACACACACACACAAATGGACCAAGGGAGGGAGGAAGAAGCAGAGAGAAAGAGCAGTTCCTCTCTCTCTCTCTCTTCTCTCTCTCTCTCGAAAAACGCCAGCGCAGAGGAGTTCTCTCCTCTCTCTTCTCTCTCTCTCTCTCTCTCTCTCTCTCTCTCGTCTTTCCAAGACACCTCTCTTCATGGAATGCTATGCAAAGGCGACATGACACTTTACCTGTTTGATGTTTGCCCATCTAGTTTTTGTTCTTGCTGCTGCTGTGAATGCGCTACGACACTTTCTTGTTGATTTTGGCCTCTCTACTTTCTGTCCTCCTTGCCATTTATTAAATCAAAACATCTCTCTCTCTCTCTCTCTATCTCTTCTCTCTCTCTTCTCTCTCTCTCTCTCTCTCTCTCTCTCTCTTCTCTCTCTCTCTCTCTCTCTCTCAAACGTTTACGCTGCCATCTTTTGATATGTACTTCAGAAGCTTTCTTATTCTCCTGTTACAGGCTGTAAAGCTTTCAATGTCTGGGGGGAACTGTTCTGTGGATTTATGATATAAACTATAAATAAAAAATGTACATTGAAAAATACACTGCGTTGAAAAAACTGTCAAAGAAAGGAAAGAGTTCTTTGAGATGTAGTGACAAAGGAAAAAATGCTTTTGGTGCTGATAGGCCAGCCGTCCAGTGACAGGTGATAGGGTATCTATAGTATGAAATACAAGTGAGTTACGGTACCTCTCACGGTATTGGAACAGTCATTCTTGCATCTAATGGCAAATGTATGAACCGTGTTTACTGATTGGTTTGAACCTTGAACACTCAGTTCAGGTTCTTTAGCAGCCACCACACAACACCCACCACACACACACACACACACACACACACAACACACTAGATGGAAGGACCATAGATAGTATAGATAAGAAGATAGATAGATTAGATTAAATAATGTTGGTAATAGGATTCAACACTTAATGATATGCATCTCCATTAACTCCCTTGAATTGTATGAAAATGGTGGTAGCAAACTTACCTTTTTCTCAGAGGACGGGAAAATACTGCTGACCTGATACTTTTTTGTTTCTGTTTCTGTTATTTAATTCCTTATTTTTACATAATTGGTTGTTAGCCGTTGGAAATCACAGCACATTTTTAAGCCTGTGTTGCGTATGCTGCCCCCCGCCCCCCATCCATCACTTTCCCCCACCCACCAAATGTAGGACCTTGTGTAGACACTGGACTAAATACCAAGCTTCACCAGTACTGAAATGGGAACCCGCAGAAAGGTCAACTTATTTCCGGACTTCTCTTTCTGACATCAGCAGAAGGACAGAGGAACATTCGCCATTGCAGGAAACTGGCTTTTTGGTGTCTGTTCTGGGGAGCGGCGACAATTGTCACGGGCAAAAGCCGCGGCAAGAGCAGAAGAGTGGTGCTCAAAGCATGCGGCGGGACTGCGTTTTGAGGCTGATGTGGTGGACGGGCCGTTACAGGGTAGGTAAAAAGTCGATGATAAGTATTTTGGCGGTAAGTGTCGGTTCAGAACAGAACGTGCTGAATTGCAATTAGCCTCATCTTGATCACGAGGACCACAGCGTCAGGTGGTGTTTAGGGGGGGGGGGGGGGGGTGGGGGGGGGGGGGGGGGGGGGGAAAACAGGGGGGGGGGGGGAAGGAAAAGAAGGAAGAAGGGATGGGGGGGGGGGGGGGGGGGGGGGGGGGGGGGGGGGGGGGGGGGGGGGGGGGGGGGGTGGGGGGGGGAAAAAGGGGGGGGGGGGAGGGAAACGAAGAGCGCCAGTATTAAGGAAAAGGGGGAGAAAGCGGAAAACGAAGGAGGGGTAAAGGGGGACGAAAAAAGAGGAAGAAGAGCGCAGTATTCAGTATTAGAAGAGAAAAGAAAAGAAGAACAAGAATAAAGAGAGAGGAGAAAGGGGAAAAGGGGGGGGGGAGGGGGGGGGGGCGGAAGAGAAAAAGCGTAAGGAAAAAAGGGAGGGGGGGGAAAGAAGAGAGGGGGGAAAGAAGAGAAGAGGAAAATAAAGGGGAAGGAACGAAAGAAAAAAGAGAGCGCAGTAATAATAGGTAGTACAGTAGCTCAGTAAGTAATTAAATCTTAATTCGTTATTGAGGCAGTTGTAAGTATATAGTCTTGTTGTTTTTTTTTTAAAATAGTGAAGAGAGGAGACGGGAAAAGGAGAGGAAAATAAAAAAAAAAAAAAAAAAGAAAAAACAAAAAAAAAAAAAGGGAAAGGGGAAAAAAGACCACAGTTCGATGTGTTTGTAAAGTGTATTACAAAAAAATAGAAAAAGAAATGAAATGCCTGAAAGCTTTGCTCAGTAATTAGGCGAGACCCTCAACAAACTGTCCTCTTGGTCTTGTTAATGCATAAGCGAAAGCAACACCGCTTCGATACTACAGCATGTACAAATCCTGGCTGTGTTTATCTCTCTCTCGCTTATCTGTCTGGTCTGTCTGTTCTGTCTGTCTGTCTGTCTGTCCTGTCTGTCCTGTCGATCCGTCTATCCGTCCGAGTCCTTCCGTCGCTCTCTCTCTCTCTCTCGTCTCTCCCAGTCTCTCCTCTCATCTATCTCTCTCTCTCCGTCCCTCTCTCTCTCTGTCTCTCTCATCTGTCTCTGTCTCATCTCTCTCTCTCTCTCTCTCTCTCTCTCGCCTCTCTCTCTCTCTCAGGGCGAGAGACTTTAGATTGACTCTGATCGTTCTTCACGCCGCTTGCCACCTCTTCAAGCCTGGGTTCCGTGCTGTCTGCGAACTCTTTTCACAGAGGGCCAATTACAGCGATCACAGAGGAACGGATCCCGGGCAAATGTATGTGTCGGGGGGGAAAACATGCAGCCCTATTCAGACCTCCACCTAAACTCTCACCCCACTCATCGTGCTCCTGTCGTTCCATCTCCCCTTGCCTTCTCTCCCTCTTCCTGTGTCTCGCTGTGTGTCTCTGTCTGTCTGTCTGTCTGACTGTCTGTCTGACTGTCTGTCTCCCTCACCTCTCTCTCTCTCTCTCTCTCTCTCTCTCTCTCTCTCTCTGTGTGTCTCACAACACACACACACACACACACACACACACACACACACACACACACACACACACACACACTACACACACGCACGCACGCACGCACGCACACACGCACGCACGCACGCACGCACGCACGCACGCACGCACGCACACACACACACACACACACACACACACACACACGCTAAAAAGGCCTAAAAGGGCAGCAAAAATAGAGAAGGATCACAGCATCTCGACATTCGACTAGATCTGCATGAATTTAACCAGCGCATAAAAAAGTGTCTCAAAATCAGGCTTCTGAACTGCACAAAAAAAAATAGTCAGTATTACCAGCACTGTATACAAGTAAAGAATGCAGCGAATCCGAAATCCTTTTAAAACAATTGATCTGTAATGCATTCCAGACATGTTACTAGTTTGATGTATAGGTTCCGATTAAATGCTTTTAGAACAAAGCATTCTAAAAATATACATTGCATATGTGGCAAACTAATTACTGTAAAGCACCTGCTTCTGCACTGCCCAGGAGTATGGCACTTTGTTCCTAAGATAAAGTTAGCAGATCAGTTGTCAGCCAGTGCACCATTATCCACTGAAAATATTTTTTAAACAATCGCTCATTACTTTGCATGTTTTCTGAAATTTTTAATGCCGGTCCACTTGGTATCTATCTCGGATGTACTTTAAACTAAAATTGTTGTGTTGTACGACATTGATATAAAAAGAGTTACGATTATATGATATATGGTTATCCCCCACCCCCCCCACCCTCCCACTCCCTTCCTCTATTCCGTCCTCCTTTCCACCCTGAAGCCCCCCATCCCCACCAGCAAACTTTCTCCTCCCCCACCTCATCCCCTTGCATTATGCTCCAATCCTACTAAAACTTGTTTCATTTGATATACTTTAATTCCCCCGATCAACATACACTACACACACACCACGTGCGCCCACACACACACGCGCCCACACACACACGTACACGCACACACACAATCATATGTTTCTTTTTTTTCTTCTAATAACACTTATAGTGAATAGACGTTAAACTAAAGAACACACACACACACACACACACACACACACACACACACACACACACACACACACACACACACACACACACACACACACACACAAAAGCACATGCGCACTCAACATTTATAATCATCTCTCCACATTAACGGTCCTTGCAAACTTTGATGAAGTCTTTGGTATTGTTCTTCGCAGACAACTCGTGTAAAGATTTTGCAATATGTGATTTATTCAAAGAATCTCTGGAATCTATGTTTGTTATCTCTCAAGAAGAAAAAGTGCTATTGCCAGAATTCTGTAGCATACTCATCTAAACCAGTAAAACACGTTCTGTTCAACAGAGGTTTTCAATCTGAGACGAGGAGTGCCTAATAATGGTTTAGGCCTGATTTCTCACTTCTAGAAATAGTCTTGGCGCAAATGATATGGAGACTTAACATGCCGGGGGGGGGGGGGGGGGGGGGGGGTCTCATCCCGGTACTTTTTTTGTATGGAGATTTGAACATTACGCCCCCATCAGGGGCTTTCAGTGATATGCCCTAGGTCCTATGTCATTCCCAGTTGACTTGAAAGATCCTGTTTGAAACATGAAAACAGATGAAAGGAAATCTGTCACAGTCAGCCAGGTCTTAATTGTATGAATTGTATGCCTTTCCACTAACACGAATTACCTTTTGTTTCTGACAAGATACAAACATGAACATTTTAAAATCAAGTTAAACATCGTAAAAGTCTTTACAATACTGGAAAACATTATTCCTACCCATTAATTAGCTTCACGAGTAACTAAGATATCGCGTTCTGTATGTATTAGTATTTATATCAAATAACATTCGTTTTATAGTTTTCCAGCTGGTCGAGGAATCCGTATCAAGGCTGGCTATGTTACTTTGAGTAGTTAATGTTATGAAAAGTACTTCTCATTCGGCAAAACTGACCCTGTCTTTACCTGCTATTCGCAAATCGTTTTTACTACTCACGCGCATAACTTCATATCGATTATGTTTCAACAGTAAAACTACAACCTAGGCAAGTCCACGTAGATCAGTCGTGGCTGCTAGCCTAAGTGGGATGTGTCAGATTTACGTGTGAATGGGGAATCCAAAAATGTGAAGAAACAGAGGAAAAAAAGAAAACCAAAGAATTAAAAAAAAACAACCGGAAACAAATCTCCTTTATGGGGTCAGTGAAGAGAAGTATATAAAAACTCAGATAAAAGGGGGGAAAGGAGAGACAGGCAGACAGACAGACAGACAAAGACAAAGACGAGAAAGAATGAGAGAGAGAGAGACAGAGACAGACAGACAGACCAGACAGACAAAGACAAAGAGAGATAAGAGAGAGAGATGAGAGAGAAGAGGAGAGACAGACAGAGAGAAGACAGACAGACAAGACAGACAGAAGAAAGGCGGACATACAGAGACATACAGAGAACACAGAGACAGACAGACAGACACAGACCAGAGACAAGGACAGAGAAATAGGGGGGAGGAGACAGGACAGAGACTGAGACAGACAGGTCCCGAAAGACAGACAAACACAGAGGGGGTACACCTTCTCTCCACCCACACCCCGATACCTCCCATCACCACCACTTCGCCTCCCTCATCCCTATTGTTCCCTCGTGCCGTCCCCTCTTCAATGCCGCTCGTTTCGCGCTCTTTCTCTCCCTTTTCCCTCCCCTTGTTATTCTCCATTCACCCCCAGTACCTCTCCAATGCCCAGTCTGCATTTTCTCCCAGTCACAGTTTACACTCTCATTCCAGCAGTATTGGCCAAATTACCGCGATGGCAGGAAAAGATCCAGACCAAACGACAGCCTAACAAAGACATGTATCCGCCCCCTCCCCCCTCCCCCCCCCCCTCACCCTTCGCCCCCTCCGTCTCCTCTCTCTCTTCTCTCTCTCTCTGTTTCTCTCTCTCACTCATCTCTCTCTCTCTCTCTCTCCTCCTCTGTTCTCTTTCTTTCTCTCTCTCTATCTCTATCTCTCTCTCCTTTCTCTCTCTCTCTCTCGCTCTCTCTATCTCTCTCTCCTCTCTCTCTTCTCCTCTCTCTCTGTGACTCTCTTTCCTTAAGACTCTCTCTCTCTCTCTCTCTCTCTCATTCTCTCTCTCTCTCTCTCCTTCTCTCCTTCTCTCTCTCTCTCTCTCTTTCTTCTTCTTCTTCTTCTTCTTCTCATCGTAGACATTCTTGTGTACCCTCCCTGTCAAGACGGATGGCAAAACTCTCTGAACGACAACGAGGGAAGACGAAGGTTCTCTTCTTTCTCTTCTCTTCTTCTTCTTCTTCTTCTTCTCCATCGAGACATGGTAGAGAGATGGAAAAAGGAGAGGGAAGAGAGAGAGAGAGAGAGAGAGAGAAGAGAGAGAGAGAGTAAAGAGAGAATCAAGGTAAACGAAACAGAAAAAAAGAGAAAAGAGAAAAGGTAGTGAGTGGAGGGAAAGGGGGGGGGGGGGGGGTGAGAACGGAAAGAGAGGAAAATACATGGAAACAGGTCGGAAGAAAAAAAAAAAAAGGAAAAGAAGAAAGGAAGCATACAAAGCCAAAAGAGGGAAGTTAGTTTGAAAAGAACAGTCATTGAATACAAATTTTGTTAGCAAAGCAACCAGCTCTTTCCAGCCTTGCCTGGCGTGTTTACAAATGGGATACTCAACAATAACAACAATAAAAATAACAATAACGATGACAACGACGATGACGACGACGACGACAACGACGATGACGATGACGACGACTATGACAAACACAACAGGGACAAACACAACATTTACCAATATCAGCCTATCGTGCGAACATCAACAAATTAAACAATGAGTTTGAAAGTAGCACCACTGCATGTGGAAAATGCAGACAAATAAAACATCTGTACCCGACACCATAAGGTGGAACGAACAACTGACAACACAAAAGCAACGCCTTTCGACCGCTTGGGCTTCTACAAGCAAGAGAAAACAAACGTAACAATGACGGTTTTCTTCTTTGTAGCTTTTATTCATCTTGCCAGTCAAAACTCCGTGGATGAAAAAGCGTTCCTTTTACACTGGCATTTGTTCGTTCTACATCTTCGATGGCCTAATAACATAATTTATATTCTCCAGCAACCGCAATCAGTGTAACTAGTGAACAACCGAGAAATTTGTGGGAAAAAAAAAACTAACGATCACGTGACCAAAAATAAAGAAAATCGAACCCGAAAAATGGGCAAGTTACCAAACTAGCAAGAACGTGTGCAGTTACATGCCAGCCTCAAAATCAAT